>RJWT010017275.1:0-19415 GCA_004365215.1 Cuniculus paca | reverse complement strand
GCACAGAATTATGTTCCTGCATGCCAAGTTGGCCCGCATGGTAAGGCACTAGGCCTCAGACAAACCCTAATTACAGTGTAACTATGAAATGATTTTTCCCCAACAATTATATCGAATGGCCCTCGACAGCTCTGGAATGTTGCCTTTAGCATACACTGAATTTTCCACATCCCCGTGTTTGTATGGGGCTTCTATTTTGGTCATTGGTCTTTCCATTTGTGGGGCTTTAGACATTAGTTAGTAGCTGGCTTCCCTATGTGTTTCTTTTTTGAAGATTTATCTTGTTACATCATCTAAGTGTACTTTTTAATCAACTTGTCTATGCAACTAACTCAACTAACTTAAGGTATTAATTTACTGATGTTGCTAAAGAACATAAAGATGGCTTATTGTTTCTAAATTGTATTTTAAAAATAATAGCATAAAATTTATCTTCCTTTTTTTCTGTACCATTTTAGAAAATAAGGCTAATAACTCTGGGATAAATGGCATATACAATTTTAAAGAAAGTTTTCACATCCCGCTTCGATGTTCTCTTCCTTCTCTGTTGAGTGTCCTCTGTGCCATAAGACAAACTTTAATGAAGACAAACCTTCTCCATTGCAATCACAGACTTTTGTACATGTCCGACTGTGTTGTCGACAGGGTTTGCAAGGAAAACAATTTAATACAGGACACAAGGTAAGGATCAGGACTCCCCTCAGAAAGTACCACAGCCATCCTCAGTGACAACGAGGTCCTGAGCCCCTGCAACAATGAGAACAGCCAAGTTCGTATCAGGAAACCAGCATGACAAGCTTCTCCTAGAGATTGTACAGCACACCATCTTCCCCTCTGGAGTCAGGAAATGATGCTTAAAGTAAGGACCAGAGCTCCCCCAAAGTGAACCGCAGCCATTCTCAGCAATAAGGTCCCGAGCTGCTCTGATGATGAGAACAACCAAGTTCATATCAGGACAAAAGCTCAATGAGTTCCTCCAGGAGAACCAATGGCAACAGGAGAACCAACACCACCACTTCTTCCTCTCCAGGTCTCCTTTTTATGTTGTAGGCAACAATCCTCAGGTGGGCCCTCCACACCCAGCACCATGCTGATTCAGTTCAGCTGGGTGTTACAAGGTGACCATCCGTTGTCAATCCACCACAGACTGCAAACACCTTTTAATGAATGCTCTTTCCTAGGCAAGAAGATTATTTTCTTTTGCTGGGATTCCTCAGATTTGATATCTTAAAGACAGAGTTGGATCTCTTCTAAAAAAAAAATAAGACATTGAACAAATAGAAAATATGGCAAAATTTTAGATTTTAAATTGTAAGTGGTTGATCCATCCCAGAAGGATAAGCAGAAGTGTAATAGAAAGTAGAGTAACAGGTAGACGATAGCAGGGAAAGCTTCATAAGTGAGAGAAACTTTTGGCCCTGAAGACTTAGATGCTGTGTAATTGCAGGAGGGAGAAAAATAAAGGACAGAAGTTTAACTAAATCAGTTTCTTTCTTCTCTTCTAAACCACAAAGTGCTAAATTCAGACAGCGTCCTGACGTGAATATGGCTGTGCATGAGGATCACTCTCTGAGGGTCATTCCGGTTGAGAGAATTGAATGCGGGCAAAGTGCAGCAGAAAACACCATCTTTGGGGAACATAAATTTGTTTCTAAACTTTCTGCCCACGCTGTTACTGAGACCTGACACCCCAGGGCTTTTTGACACCACAGAGAGCCTAGAAACCACCTGTAGAGAAATCAGCCGCTGCATCATCACTTCTTACCGAGGACCTCACACCCGCTTCTTGGTTCTTCAGTTTGACCACTACACAGAGGAAGAGCAGAAAACCATCACCTCGATCAAGGCTGTCTTTGGGAAAGCAGCCACGAAGCACATGATCTTGTTTACTTGCAAAGAGGAGATGGACAGCAAGAGATTGAATATGTCCGGGTAGATGCAGATGAGAAGCTAAAGACCATCACTGAGGAGTGTGGGGACCGCTGCTTCACCATCAGCAACAAAGCAGACCGAGCTGAGAAGGAAGTCCAGGTGCAGGGGCTGCTGGAGCTGGTTGAGAAAATGGTGCAGGACAACGGAGGGGCTTACTTTTCAGATGCCATCTACAGGGACACAGAGATGGTACAGAAGGGACCACAGGTTCTGAGGAAATTCTCTATCAAACAAGCAGAAAAAGAAATAAGAATAGTGAGAAGTGCAAGAAGAATATGTAGGAAAAGGAAGAGAAAATAAAATTAACTAAGAAGAAATATGAGGAAAAACTAAGAAATATAAGGAAGAAGCAGAGAATAACATATTTACCCAAATTGATGAAGGAATTAAAAATGTGCCTGTAAAAGCATTTTTTTCCAGAAGATAACGTGCATGTCATTTTTTTGGTAAGCATCTCTCTAGCATTTTCCCTGATTGTCCCTCCCCATCAACACCAACAAACTTAAAAAATTACAAAAATTGCTATTTGGGCAGTACTTCAATGCACTCAGTATAAAGATTAAGGAGTTTAATCCCTGGCTTGGTCAGACCTGACTAGCTACTGCCCACAGCCTATGGCTGACCGTACGCATCAGTGGCCCTCATGTCTGAAGAGTCTAAAGGTTGTCCTTCAGCATCCACAGGGGACAATTTTCATGCGAGGCCTATGGCCCATCTGCATCAGAAATACCTGTGTCCAAGGGTTACACTGTCATCTGGCATGGAATTTAATTTTTCTAAAGTATCCAGCTCTGGAAGTCAGCATAAACAGATCCACTATGGAGGAAACTATGAGAAGCAGAGGATGAGTTCCTTTTTGGACTTCTAATTCTCAAAGTAATGCATGAGAAATGTTGCAAGCCCATTGAGAAAAAGGAGTGAGAGAGGAATAAGTGTCCCTTCCTAAGGAGAGCCCTGTGAGTGATACAACTTGACAGAAATCTTGTTAAAGGAATTTTGAATATGAATGCAGAATCTCGGTTTCCTTTTTCTTAAAACACATGAAATGATTTACTGACATGCTGGGCATGATTAAGGCCCAGAGATGGGCATGAGGGGAGAGAAAATGAATACAGGGGAGGAGTTAGGTCGGGTCTGTGCTGCCAGGGAGGCAAGGACTCATCTCACTCTTACCCTGAGCCACAGCTGAAGGCCTTGTGCTCTGGCCAGTCTTGACCCTGAGGTGGAGGGGAAACTGTGCCCTGCGGCCCATCATCAGGGAGATCTGCAGTCTTCTGTGAATGCAGCCTTCTGGTCTTCCAGAGGTATTTGCTCACTTTTGCCTATGTTTTCAGTATCTGCCCAGTTTCTCTGTATGTCACTTTGTGAGGATTTCCTGAGATATAAAAGGGTCATTAATAACTTTAAAAATGGTAGTCAGACAGTAGAATAAAGGCACACACATCCCGAGGAAGCAGTCATTTCCCAGATACCCAGCCAGCAGCAATCATTTGGATACCTGACTGGCAGATACCACACTAATCTGCTACCATAAACCCCTGTGGTAGAACCATGCTAGCCTACGTAACATGCTTACCTGCAACTGAACGTGGGTCCACTCTAGCCCACACGAAAGCCCATTTCCCCTCTTCTTCGATAGGCTTTGTTTGTCCAGTGAGTGCTATCAAGGTGTTTGTGAGCCCAGCTAAGGATCTATTATTAGCTCTTCAGCTGTGATGGTTACTCTGTCACTGGCTGCTTCCTAGCTGATGGTCCATGAGCTCAGAGAGCATCACTGGAAACAGGTGTCAAATAATCCCAGACAGCTGTCCCACGATCCTGAGCCTCCTGAGGACACGTGATTAGCTGAGCCCAGCAGAATGCACACAAAAATGCTGAGTAAATGATGTTATCACATTCTCATCACACACACACACACACACACGATAAATAGATGATAGATGATAGATAGATAGATAGATAGATATACAGATAGATGACAGATAGATGATAGAGGCAAATGTAAGGTTTTTTTTTTCATTATAAATAGGTCTAAATGAGCAATTTTTGTTGGGAAGACCTAGTTATACCATAACAGGTAAGGGAAATTGTGTATATGAGAATTAACATAGCTCTGAAGCTATACCATTTCATGCCCCTTCCTCCACCCATCTACTTACTTTGTAACAGCCTGTTAACATTGCTCCTAGAAAGCCCACATTTCCCTGCATTCTGAGCAATTTGCTGCTCTGTCATGAAATGGGCAAGTGGGTACCAGACACTGGGCTTCCCTCCTCCTGGTGCCCACTGCCAGGCTGCAATAATCAGGGCAACTCAGGGAAGGCCCAGCCCAGTTCCTTGAGAAGCCACATGCAGAGTCAGTGTGGTCTGAGACAGAACGTCCTGCCGGCCCACCTCTCAGACAAAGGCTTCTGCTTCAGAAACTTCTCCTCTGTCTCTTCCACTTGCACCACAAACCAGTGTGTTGTATTTTCATGGAATGTGTCGCTTGAATTTGTGCGCTTTTTCTTTGAAGACAGGGTCTTGCTAAATTCTCCAGGCTAGCCTCAAACTTTCCATCCTTCTATCTCTACCCACTTTGTAGCTGGAATTACAGGTGCACGTTTCCACACTTGGCTTGTTTGCACTCTTAATATGTTCTTGTATAGCACTTGGTCAGAAATTTTACAATAATGCTTTGGTCCATCTGGACAATCCAGTTTCATTCCTCTCCTCAAGGTCTGATGATTAGTCACCTTAATTCTCTCTTGTTATGAGGTGTAATATGGTCACAGGGTCTAGGGTTTAGAATGTGCTCATCTTTAGGGGATTACCTTATGCTTGGACCAGTGTTAAGTGTATTGGCAGTCACAGAGTTTCCTCAGTGGGAGGGGATAGTGGGATCCACTCTCAGCCCCGAACCCCTTGCAGCTGTTATTTCTTTTTTTGCTTTTTGAGACACTGTCTGACTCTGTACTTCAGGCCTTGAACTCACTATGTAACCCAGGCTGGCCTCGAACTCCCAGCAATCCTGCCTCAGCCTCCCGAGTGCTGTGTCACAATGCCCAACCACAGCTGGTACTTCTGACTTGAAGCTCCCTTGGACACTCCAGGTCACATCTCTGGATACCTCGTCTCCAGCAACCCTGGGCTCCTGTCGGTGCAGATGTTCTACCTAACTACCTAACACATGTCTCTCTCTCTCTGCCTTCCAGACATTTAGTGAAATCTCTAGACACCAATGCCTGCTTCTCACTGTAACGGTGATTTTATGACCTGTTTGCCTTGTTAATATTGGTTAACTAGGAGCGTTTGTGGAAGAGGCAGAGGTTAAGTACTGCTTTTTGCTCTCTTGAACTTGAACATGACATTCCCAATCCTGTCTTCTTTTTTTTTTTTTTGGTACTAGGAATCAAACTCAGGACCTCATGCTTGCCAGGCAGGCGCTACACCACCGAGCTAAATCCCTGGCAATCTTGTCTTAATTACAAAGAGATAATACCTGAAGAGAACAGGAGACATCCTTTTGTATGTTTATATTCATGCAGAATCATTGTGAATATCCATCATTTTGAAATAATCTTAAGTGAATTTCAAGTTATTACTTCAAAATATGCAGTAAACCTAAAAAATAAAAGTGATACCAGTTTAAGATTTTTAAACTCAGTTGCCTGATCTCCAGTCAGGGCTTGGCCCTGAGGGGTCTGAGTGCTCCTTGTAGCTCTGTTCTGAATGAGGCCCCACCATAGGGCTGCACATCCATGGCGAACATCTCTGTCTGCCCTCAGCTGTCACCTGTGGTGAGCCCCTCCTCAACCCAGCCTGCCCCCTGGATAACCCTTCCTGAGCAGCATCCTATGCAAGGGAGATGACAGTGGCCTCTGACTGTGCAGTGCAGTAACCACAGCTTTATCTCATGTGTTAGAAAGCGGTGGATGAGGGGAGTCAGGAAGTGGCTTGGTGGCAGGTAGTTTTTGCACATACAGGGGAACTGACAGCAAACAATCTTGCTCTCACAATTGGAGACAGTTCTGGGAAATGGGCTGACGGCACTTGTAGACCACAGACTTCCTGGGTCACATTGAGATGCGCAGGAAAAGAAACCCACATCGTTTCTAATGAAGTGGTACCAAGTGCTGAGAGGGATGGCTGACACGTGTAAGGAAAAGATATGAGGTTACAAGACAAAGGGAGAAGTGAAGGTGCTCGAAACCTTGGGCAGACCCCACGTGAAGCCTGGGTGGTGGGAGCATCCCAGTTTCATCTCTGCTTTTCTCCCTGTCCAGGCTGTGCTGGGCAGCTCTGCTCCCTGCGTGATATGGAGGACTAGGTACGAAACCAAGGCCTGTGAGAGATGGAGCGTGGTTTGTGTGAGACGCGAAAGGGAACTGGCTCACCTGGAAAAGAGGGCTGAGTGCTCGCATCTCACAGCACAATCTCATTTCATGGGTTATTCCGTGTCCAGAGAAGGACAAAGCTGATGTAATGATCCACCAGTCTCCAATTTATCACTGCTGTGATAAATCTTGAAATCTAAAACCCCAGAATAAAATGCCTGTTCCTTTCTTCCTTTCTTTTTAACAAATAGCTATATTGATATAGAATTCACATACATAAATTTTACCTTCTGAAAGTATTCTGAAATTCAGTGCACCCAGGACTATTTCTGATACTGCTTTCCTGACAGGGCTACCCTCCCCAACACCAGACTTGTCCCTCCCATGGTCTGGTCACTGCCTCTGGTCTCTCTCGGACATATCTAATTCTCAGAAGCAGCTCCTATAGCTCCAAGTGTATTCAGCCAGCTCTCTGAGAACAATCAGTGTTGCTAGGTTAGTGGGCTCACCTGTTGTAATGGTTGAGCAGAGATTTTACCCACTTCGGTATGGCCTGAAATACTGGAGGACTTTCCGTGAATAATGAGGAAGTAACCTTCCATCATTGCCATAATCTTCACTTTAACCATAAAATATGTGAGCCTCAGAGACTTTATGTGTCATGTACAAAGGTGCAAAATGCAGCAGCATTGAACCCAAAAACTTGCCTTCTCCCCTGTGCTGTTCGTCCCACTCTGCTGTGCACTAATGACAGGCAAATTGCTAAGATGCCAACATGAATGTTCAGTGCTCATGGGCTCACAGTGAGAAAGCAGAGTCACCATGCTAACACAGAAGACCTAATGCTAATAACACAGTCATGATGATGGTGCCATTCAGGATTGGTAAGAACTGATGCTTTCATGAGAAGAGGTACAGATGATCTTACAGGCAACTCTCTATTAGTTTTAATGCAGTAGGGTGTGGGCTAATGAATTTGATGCCCAGCCCTTTGTTAACATCAGAATAATCCTCTTGGTAGAAACCCAAATTCCTTCCATTCTATATGTGGATGGTGCCATGGTCTACAGCCAACTTGAGCCATAGCCTGGTCTGCTCCAACCTTGTCTGAATGGGGGTCTGAGTGCTAGAGTGGCTGAATTTTGGGAAACACTTTCCTAGGTAGCCCTGAACACAGGATGTCCTGAGACTTTCCTCTCAAAGCAAAGGTTTTCAAAGAAGCTTAACTTATTCCACCCTTGAGCCTACAATGGCATCTTTACTATTGTCCCAATGCAAAGTACTTGGCTTTTTAATCCTGACATTTTAGCAAGTATGTTCTCCTTGGCCCCAACTTTACATTCTGCTGCTGCACTTCCTTTCCGGTCAAGCTGTACATTTTTTATATTTTTCAGTTGTGCTCTTTGCTCTTGATCTTCATTGTGGACCTAAGAGTACCTGGCAGTACTCATGCCACACCTGAACATTGGGCTGCCTTAAAATTTATTTGACCAGGTTAATTAGTACACTACTTTAAATTTGCCTCACACAAATTGTTAGGATATAAACAAAGTATAACAAATTATTTGCCAGAATGAAACATGCATGGCCTCTGGTCCAGTTTCCAAAAGTGTCCTCATTCCCAACTGAAACCTCATGAGACTGATCTTTACAATACACATTCTTATTTGCATTTTGGTCTTCCGAGCACTGGTCAGTATCACCCATCAAGCAGAATTCACATTCTAAGACTTCACTAAACTATATTTTCAAAATTTTGCAAACACCTCCTGCCAGCCAGTTCCAAAGGCTTTAAAACCATATGGGCAGATACAGTCACAGCAGTGGATTCATTTTTCTGGTACAATTTCCTGGCCAGGGACAAGAATACATCCTTCCAGCTCACACCCTCAATGAGATACTTGTTTCAATCAGGGTCCACCTCCTAACAGAACAATTAATGATGAAATCATTAGTGGATTAATCCACTGATAAGTATAGTGTCCCCATGATCCAATCACCTTCCAAATGCCCACTTCTGAACACATGAGAATTATGGGGGCACATTTTAGGTCTAAATCATAACAATCTTGAAACATGCTTCTTTTCTGGTCAAACTAAAAGTTTTTCATATTTTTCCACTCTACTCTTTGTTCCCAATTCTCACAGCAAATTGGACTAAAAGTAGCAGGAATACTTAGGCCACCACCCAAATACTGTCATATCTTGAAACTTTATGCACCAAATAAACTTATCCATGACCTTTAAGCTTGGGGTCCTGTGAACTCTCAGGGCATGGATATAATGCATTTACATCATTTACCAAGGTAGAGCTAGGAAGCCCTGTAGTCCAATTACAAGTGTAGTGCTTATATTCGCATTTATATCAACATTCTGGAATTCTGAACCCTCACCAAAATCACCCATTAAGCATTGCTGACAGAAAACACCCTGGCTTTCTCTGGCCCAGTTCTCCAAAAAACGTAGTTACAAGGGCTTCTCCACAATATCTCAGTATAGTCACACAGAATGACCTCAGTGTTAGTCAGCTGTGTTGTCATTGTGGCAAAATACCTGAGGTTGTCAACTCACAAAGTTTGCTTTACCTGGGGTTGTTATGGCTCGATGTAAAATGTTTCCCAAAAGGCCCATGTGTTCAAAGTTGGCACTTTTGGAAGGACTAAATCATGAAGGCTGCGACTTCATCAGCGAATTAATCTATTTATGGGGTCAAAATCTGATAGTATTACTGGAAAGTGATGGAAACCTAGGAGGCAGGGCCTAGCTGAAAGGTGGGTCATGGAAGTGTGGCCCCCCTGTTGCTTGCAGCAGCACAGTGCATCATACTGGCACCACATTATGGAGGAGGCTTGTTTATCTCATCGTGGCTACAAAGCAAAAAGAGAAACAGGAAGGGGAAAAGGTCCCCATGTCCCCTTCAAGGACATGACTTCAGTGACCTCCTTCTACCAAGCCTCACTTCCTAAATTCTCCATTACCCCCTCATAGCACACAGGCTGCAAAACAAGCCTTTAACAGATAGGTCTTGGGAGACAGTTTCCAAAACTGTAGCATAACCTGAAGTCCCACATAGGGATCAAAGTCACAGTCCTGAATTCCACTGGATGTGTGGTGACCCACTTTCAATGGAGGCAATGCCTACAAGATAGTATTTCTCAAACTGAGGTTCCAAGATCAGCAGTGGCATGAGAATTGCCACAAATGCAATTTTCAGGCTCCATCTAAAAATGCCTGATTCATACCCATGTTTTTAGCAGCACAGTTCATAACAACTAAACCTTGGAAACAGCCTATATGTCCATCAATAGATGAATGAATAAAGAACATGTGGTATTCATACACAATGGAGTACTACTCTGCCATAAAAAGTAAACTTGAGTCACTTGTAGGCGAATGGATACACCTTGAGACCATAATGTTAAATGAAATAAATCAGACACGCAAGCTTAAATATGGCATGACTTCTCTTAAATGAGAAATCCAAAGTATAAATAATAGGCAAAATAAAAGATACATAATATAAAGAAAGGAGATAGATCTTGCTCATGTGGGAAGAGGATCAAGAGATGGAGGGAGAGCAGGAGGCAGGGAAAAGCAATGAAAAAAAGAATTAAGATATGCTATGCACATGTACCAACTCCCCACAACATTGTGTACAGCAAACAAAGACTAATAAAAATAAATAAATAAAATTGCCCAATCCAAGAACTCCAGGGATATTACCTAGCCATATGAATTTTAACCACCTCTTCAGGTGATTCTGGTACAAGTGAAGGATGGAAAAACCCCTGTTCTAACCCTTGAGTATTCAAGTTTTACATGCACTTTTCCATTTAATCTTGATAATTCTACTGAGTAGTTTAAATGTTCCCATTTTAAGATGAGAGAATCAGGCTCAAGTTTGCCTAAGGTCACTTAGATGATCTGTGTTTTCACAGAAACTACAACTCAAGTCTGATTCCAAACCCCCACTGAGAACGTGGAGGATCTGTTTTGGTCATACATGCTCACATATGAACTCTGTGTTGGGAAAAATATATGTGGGAGGACTTTGGGGTAGAGAAGAGAGGTAAAGTTAGAAATAGACAAGTAGAACATTCTGCTATCTTTTTGTTGTTGCTTCTTAAAATTTTTGACTCACAAGTCCTAATTGTTCAGATTAATGGAGTTCAGTGTGATGTTTCAATATATGTATATGGTATATACAGATCAAATCCAGCCTCCCTTTATCCACCCTCTTGCCCAATTTTCCAACACCTGGTAATCATTACTCTACTCTCAGGTTGACTTCTTTTAACTTCCACCCATGAGAGAAAACATGCAGTACTCATCTTTCTGTGCCTAACTTATTTTGTTCATTAACACACTTCCCTCCAGTTACATCTGTTTTGCAGCAAAAGGCTGGATTTTGTTTTTCTTTATGGCTGAATAATTTTCCACTGTGTATACATATCACATTTTTTGTTCTTTCATCTGTTGATGGGCACCTAGGCTAACTCTGTATCTTTGCAATGTTGAATAGTACCCATAATGTGGGCATGAAAGTATCCATTTGGTATTCTAATTTCATTTCCTTTGGATATATACCAAGGAGTGAGATTACTGGATCACATGGTAATCTGTAACAAAACCTTCATTATTGTTTTGCATAATGATTGTGCTGATTTACATTTGCAGGAGTGGTGTAAAAGAATTCGTTTTTCTCTAGATCCTTGCAATTTCTCCTATTTTTTGGTATTTTCATAGTAGCCGTCATAAATGAAGCACAATGATGTCTCATTTTATTTTTAGCTTACACTTCTCTGGTAGCTACAGATATTATATTTTCTTGCATTTTGTGAGTTGTCTCTTTACACTGTTATTTCTTACACTGTGCAAAAGCTTTTTAATTAGATGTAATGTCATCTGTTAGGTTTTGCTTTTATTTCTTGTGCTTTGGGGATCATAGGCAAAAAATTACTGTCCATACCAGGATCTTGAAGTGTTTCCCCTAAGTTTTCTTCTAGTATGTTGAGAATTTCAGGTCTTACATTTAGGTCTTTGATCTATTTTGAGTTGATAAGCACAGGGTGAAAGATAGGGGTCAAGTTTCAATCCAGTGGATATGGATATTCAATTTTCCCAGCACCATTTATTAAAAAGTCTTTTTCTCCAAAATACTTTTGCTGTGTTTGTCAAAAATCAGTTGACTATAGATGCTTGGGTTTATTTCTGAAGCCTTGGTGGTCTTCCATTGTCTGGTTTTATGTCAATATCATGCTGTTTAGATTACAATGGTTCTATAATACCATATTCTATGAAATTGGGTATTGTGATGAATTTTTATGCTTCCATGTGAATTTTAAAATGGTTTTTTTTTCCAGTTCTGTGAAGTTGTGTGATGGAGCTGTTTAATGGAGATTGTATGAATTTGTTTAGTACTTTATGTAGTATATATGTTTTAACAATGTGAATTCTAACAATCTATCAATATAGAAAGTCTTTGCAGTATTTATGTCTTCCTCAATTTAATTAATCAGTGTTTTGTCATTTTCATTGTAGAAGTCTTTCATTTCCTTAGTTAAATTTATTCCCAGGCATTTTTTGTAACTATCATGAATATAATTGTTTTTATTTTCTTGGATACTACTTAAGCTCTGAATCTTAAATAGATAATATTCAAGTCAGGATCTATAGTATTAGGCCTGAAGAGCTAATTATTTATAAGATGTCATATATCCAAGAGCAGTGGTCTACAGGACACACCAGAGAAACCATCCTGAAAAACCCAGCATTTAAGAGTCTGAATTCTTAACTCTTCCACCAAGATACTTTGATCTTTATCTCCTTTGGCCTCTTTCTGAGTCTTTCTGGGTGTTGTTTTCTCTGTGCCTAACTACTATTCTGGTGGAAAACTTTTACTCATAAGAGAGGAAAGATAGTTCAAGGACACTGGGTGGCAGCTGCATGCTCTGTCACAGGGGAATTTTACTACCTTCTGATCACAACAGGCAAGACAGTTCTGGGCCCCCACCAAGGATGGGGCTTGTCTACGCAGCAATGTGGGTCTTGTGGTTTCCCTTTATATACTGAATCGGTTATTTTTCTCGCTTAGCAGTAATACCCATAACCACGTTCTTCTCAAGAACTCAGAGAAGATAAGAAGTGAGAATGAAAGAGCCTTGCACATAGAGTGCTTGGAGAGGAAATGGGGGTTTTTGACAAAGTTTCAAGCAGAGGAAAGAGGGTAAGCTGAGAAATAGTGGGCTCACCCCAAAAGTTCCAGCTAGGGCTCCTCTCTTCCCACAATCTCTCTTTTTACAGGCACTAAGGGGCAGATTAGTGAGAAGCCAGAAGAAGTGGAAGAGGACCCCAATAAATCAAATGGAATTCAGCTCACGTAAAGCACAGTGAGCAGTGAGTGAGAAGGCTTTTGAATCCACAATTCACATACGCAGAAATTATGTACCTCTGACCAAGAGATGACCCAATTCAACCCTGGAGTGCTTTTTTCATACTCTGAAAGAAAACTTTCAGGACCCAAACTTAACAATAAGTTCCTGTATGAATCTGCCTGAATTACCAGCCTCATATCTGCACAATGTGACTTACTAACTCAAGGATTTAGCCATACTTGGCTTCCTCTGCTTATCTGAGAATTCTTTGCTGCCATTTGCCTTTAAATATTCTGTTTCTTCTTCCTGGAAACACTTCTAATCCCTTTTCCTAACTTGTAGTCACTTTTCAATTTCAATTCAGTGGTTTTTTAGAAGTCTTTTCCAACCCCCTCCCCCACCCCACCCATTAGTATATCTCTTGTACTTTCCCAAAATGCTCTGGCACTCTTCTTAATAACACTGACCACAGTAAAGTCTTTGTTCAATGCCATGCTTGCTTGGGAAATGAGGTAGTGGTGGGTAAAAAGTGGTGATGATAAAAATCTTGTGTTCTCATGGGATGGATGGTACCAGAATTCCTCAAAGGGCTAAAGGTTCTATTCAGAAAAATAATTACATGGTTGATATGTTTGGAAGGAAGAATAAACTCTGTACCTCTAGCTGAAGTAGGACTACAGCAATCAAAGCAACAAAAATTGCTCTGTATTAAAAATGAGTAAGTTCATTAATATCAATTTTAAAAATTCCAAGCTACCTACTAACAAGTAGAATCTAGCAATACATTATATTACTGTTTGTCCTATGAATACAAAAGAAGATTCAATGTTAGAAAATATTTTCATATAATTTAAAGTCTTATAAAGCATGAAGCAACATAATCTGATCATCTTATTGGACAATGAAGGTGATTGATAAAATTTAACATCTAGTAATTGGCTACTTTCTTGCTATAATAAAAATTTCTATCTCAATGTTAAAGTCTGTGTCTTGTTTAGTAGAAAATACTGACGAATTGCCAAAGAAGTTAAGGAGGGAAGGAGTCTACTGTTACTGCAATTATTTAATTCTAGATATTATCCACAATTAACTAAATTTAAATTTAAGAAATGTATATTATTATTTTTTGCCCCCATAAGGAACCACAATTCAATATAAAAATGACTAACATCAGAATTAAAACACAGATAATAAATATAAAGACAGATATCAATAAGGAAATACACATAGTACCTTAACATAAAAATGATTAAATTATACTCATACCGAATAATGCATATGAAAATAACAATGAAAAAATTTCACCTGTCAGACTGAATGATAAAATCATGAGCAACGATATGGGGATACTAATAATATGCTGATAAACTAATTTGGTTAATTTCTTTATTGTTGACAACACAGTAATGTCTATCAAAATTACAAATATATGTACCAACTTTCTAGCAATTGTACTTTCAGGAATCTATTTGGGGGACCAGATTATCCATTATTGCATTAAACCACTATGAAACTACTAGCATAAAGCAACAGTTTTATTTGGTCATGATTTTGTGTGTCATGAGTTTGGGCAGAGCACAAAAGAGGTAACTGGCCTCTGACCCTCAAAAATGGGGTCAATTGGAGTGGCTCAAATGAGTGTAGATAGCTGAACAAAGGACTTGTCTGAGCCTTTGGTTATCACTTGCTCCCAGGGTCTCATGGGGAACCTACAGGTGCTAGAATGGGTGTCTTTGTTCCTTCCCCAATAAACAGCACTCTCTTCTCAGTGACCTTGCTTCCTTAAGTTCATCTGAATATTGGTAATTATTATGCAATTATCATGTATCACAAATGTATATTTAAAAAAAACCAAACATCAAAGTCAAAGGAGTTTAAAGTTTCTATTGGTCAGCTCTATATATTGCTTGACTCATAATAGCTAAGAAAGTAGGTTATATGTGAGATCTCAGAGGTCTTTTTTCTTTTTCTTTTATGTATTTTGATATTTTAAAACATGCATTCCATTAAAGTCACCACATGTATTATCTGACATAACACTGTTCAGAGTGTGTTCAGATTGCACCTAAAGAAATGTCTCTTTACCCATGTATAAAGTATTCACTACAGGCATTACAGTCAGAAGTCTCTACAGAACCCGGAGTCATCCACATTTACTTTCTTCATGGCCTACTGAACCTTCTACCTTCCCACCCACCATATCATATAATAAAGACCTCCCAAAAAACCTACATAGCAAACTTCCAGATTGAAGAAATCTATATTTTATAACTTTAAGATGGAAAACTGCAATGTATTCCTAACCTATCAAAAGTCCCAATGATTTGCTCCTACTACCACTAAAACACTCTTAAACATCTATAATCACAGTGCATGAAGGATTTCTACAAAATATAAAGCAAGAAGACCTCAATCAGCTCATTGTTTAGCATTTTCATTCATTAATTTAAAACTAAACTTGGGATACAAGGTGGCAGATTAGAGGCAACCATCACTTTCCCACTCTCAGTGACCTGGAACCAAAACAACTAGAAAGCAGCTGCGTATTGAGGTGGTGGCTGCAAGAACACACTGACTTGGGGAAAACCAGAAACTCTGAAAAGTGGGACAGAAAGTGAGTGGAAGCATCCCAGCACCCATCAGGCTGCAGCATGGCCAGGGTGGGGGTAGTGGAGACAGAGAGGGACTGAGTAAGCATGACTGATAGAGGAATCAGCGCAGTGCACAGGGCAGTCTGAACATGGCTGTTTCAGGAACTCTCAAGCAGGCTTGTGCTAGAGAAATTCTCTCCACTTCCCAGTGTACTGTGGTGGTGCTGTCATGGAAGCCATTTTGAGAAGGTCACATCTGAACTTGCTACTTGGCAAAGGAAAAGCCCCTGCATATTCCTGTCCCCAGGAATCATAGCAAATATAGTGAATGATTACCTTGAGGCCCTGAGAAGCACCACTGAAATAATCCCATAGAAAGTGATGCAGTGGGTAATTGGCTAGTGAACTAAGTTACTTCCCTTTTAAGATGGACAACTCAGTGACCAACTGAAAGGCTGATCATGCATGTGGCCAGACCCAAGAGTGATGGGTTGCAAGGGGCCTGCTCCATGCAGATAGTCATCCTGCCCTTTGATTGATCTTCGCAAAGGAGACCTGGATGCACTGTAGCACCTGGTATCATCCCAGTCCTGTGAGTCCACTGAACAAATCTCTCTAGAATAAATTTATGTGGGGAAACATTGCATTCTGTGATAGATCATATTGGCAAGCAAGGATGATTCAACATCTGCAAATTGAAGGATGTAATATACCATACAAACAGATTCAAGAATAAAAATCACATGAGTACTTCAATAGATGCCAAAAAAGCCTTTGATAAAATTCAACATCCCTCATGAGAAAAAAAAAACCCCTAAATTAGGTTTAGAAGGCTTATACTTCAACATAGTAAAGATTATATGTAATAAATCTATAGCCAATATGATATCAAATGAAGAAAAATTAAAAACATCTCATCTAAAATCAGGAACAAGTCAAGGGTGTCCACTCTGACAATTCTTGTTCAATATAGTACTAGAAACTGTAGCCAGAGCAATTGGGCAAAAGAAAGAAATAAAAGGGATATAAATAAGCAAAGAGAGTCAAATTATAAAGTCAAATTATTCCTTTGCAGATGATATAATTCACTATTTTCAAAAATCTTAAAGGGTTCACTAAAAGTCTCCTACAACTAATAGACAAATTCAGTAAAGTAGCAGAGTACAAAAATCAACACACAAAACCACAGTTTTTCTATACAACAATAATGAAGTCTATGAGGAAAAAAGCAGAAAAACAATCCCATTTTACAATAACTTTAAAAAATGTATCCAGGAATAAACCTGACCATAAAAATTACAGTGAAAATTATAAAACATTTAAGAAAGAAATTGAAGAAGACAACAGAAGATGGAAAGACCTCACATGTTCATGGACTGGGAGAATTAAAGTTATTTAAGTAGCCGTCCTGACAAAAGTAATCTACAGATTCAATGCAATCCCCATCAAGATACCAATACATTCTTCATAGAGCTAGACAAAAATTCTAAAATTCATATGGAAGCACAAAACACCCTAAATAGCCAAAGCAATCCTGAGCAAAAAGAACAATGCCAGAAGTGTCACAATATCTGAGTTCAAAATATACTATAGAACTAGGCATGGAAGTACATGGTGACCTATAATCACAGTACTTGGAAGACAAAGACAGGAGGATTGCAAGTTCAAGGCCAACCTGGAGAACTTAGCAAGACCCTGTTCCCAAAAAACTGAGGTGAGGGAATGAGCTGGAGATGTAACTCAGAGGTAGAGCACTTGCCCAGCATGCACAAGGTCCTGTGTATGATCCTAGTATTGCAAAAACAAACAAACAAAAATATAGAGTCATTGTAACAAAAATAACATACTATTGTCATAAAAATAGTCATGTATACCAATGGAGTAGGCTATGTTAGTACTCTTTCACTGAGACAAAACATCTGATATCAATAGCTTAATGGAGGAAGGTTTTCTTTTGATTTATAGTTTCAGGGGTTTTCAACCACAGTCTAGTGGATCCATTCCTTTTAGGATTGTGTAAAGGCAGAAATATCTTGTCAGAGGGTGGGGCAGAGGAAAACTGCACATCTCATGATAGCGAAGAAGCAGAGAGAATGTGAGAGAGCATCTACTCACAGCCTTTTTCCTTCTTCAGCTTTTGTTGCATCAGGGCCCCAGCCTGTTGGATGGTGTCATCCGTATTCACAGCAGGTCTCCTGCCTCGGTTTGCTGTCTCACCTGCCATCTTTCTCTGGAAACACCCTCACAGACACAACTAGAGTGTGCCTTACTAATTGCCAAGGTACTTCTCAATCCAATCAAGCTAACAATCAAAATCAACCATTGCACAGATCCGGGAATAAACTCATGTGTCTACAACCATTTGATTCTTGACAAAGGAGCCAAAATTATTCATTGGAGAATAGACAACCTCTTTAACACACGGTACTGGGAAAGACATTCACCTGTAGAAGATTGAAACCATCTCTCTCACCCTGTACAAAAATCAACTCGAATCAAAGACCTTCATGTAAGACCTGAAACTTTGAAATTACCAGAAGAAAACATAGGAGAAATACTTTAAGATACTGGAATAGGCAATGATTTCCTGCATAGATGTTCAGTAGCTCAGAAAATAATAACAAGATTTGACAGGTGAGCTTACATCAAATTAAAAACCTTTGGCATGACAAAGGAAATGATCAACAGAGTGAAGAGACAGCCTACAGAATGGGAGAAAAATATTTGGTAATTATTTGTCTAACAGGATTAATATTCAGAATAATAAGAACTCAAAAAAGTTAACACTGAAAGAACAAGTATTCCAATCAACAAAAAAGCAAATGAGCTGAACAGACACTTCTCAAAAGAAAAGGTACAAGTGGCCATTAAATATATGAAATATATGCTCAGTATCTTTAGCCATTAGGGGAATGTGAACCAAAACTGTATTGAGATTCCATCTGACCTATTCAGAATAGCTATTATCAAGAAAACATAAGATAAAAAATGCTGGAGAGACAATGGGAAAAGAAAGAACCATTATACTGTTAGTGGGAATGTAAATTAGCTATGGAAAACAGGACAAAATTTCCTCAAAAAACTTAAAACGGAACTACCATAAGATCAGAATATACTGTGCCTGGGTATTTACCTAAAGGAATCAAAGTCAACATATATAAGAGATACCTGCAGAGCCATGTTTATCAAGGCAAAATTCACAATAATCTAGTTATGGAATCAGCCTAGGTGCTCTGCAATGGATGAATAGATAATAAATGGTGACCTATATACAATGGAAGTATTAGCCATGAAAAAGAATGAAATCTGTTATTTGTAGAAAAATGGGTGAAACTGAAGATTATTATGTTCAGTGAAATAAGCCAGTCTCAGAAACACAAGTATTACATGTTTTCTTTCATATGTGTAAAATATAAAAGAGGCAACATGAAAGTAGAAGGATATCTCCTAAGGAAAGGGAAGGAAACGGGGCTCGGGAGAGTGCTTGGTAAGAGGGGTTGTCAGGAGGGTGGACATGATCAGAGCATGCTAGAAGCAGGCGTGAAAATGTCACAATAAAACTCAGCAATCAGATTTTACTCTATTCCGTGTTGTTTGATTGTATTATGTCTGAAGGTGTAGGCAACTATTCTAACGATAACAAGAAGCATTATGGTAGACACTGTTTTAGTAGTATCATGAAGTTCTGTATTGCTTACATTGTTTTGCTTTGTTTGTTTTGTTTTGTTTTTTTACTGATTTCATTCTGTTCCATTTTGTTTGATTTTATTTATCTTTGATGGTATGGGCAGTTATATTGCAGATAACAAGAGGCATTATGGTAGCCATTATCAATTGCCTTTTACCCTGTTTAGAAGTCATGTACCATGGTCATTGTTTTGTTGTGATTGACTCTACTCTGTTTTATTTTGTGTGGTTGTATTCTTTTCAAAATAAAAAAAACATCATCAATCATACACTTAATATGCACCAATAACTATAATTTCTAAACTATAAAAGTAAAATTTTTTAATGTTAAGGGCTAGATATGTAGTTCAGTGGCAGAGTACCTCCTTGACATGCACGATATCCTGACTTCAGTGCCTGGTACCATCAAAAATTTTTTAAAAATTTATTTTAAAAAGCAAAAAAATAAATAAAAGGATAGAAACAATACAGAATTTTTTAAAAATAGTAGGAAATTAATACTAGTTAATACATTG
>RJWT010017274.1:0-19413 GCA_004365215.1 Cuniculus paca | reverse complement strand
TCCTTTGAGTACAACAGGTTATTTTGTGGTTTTAGTTTGCATTTTCTTGACTAGTGAGACTAAAATTTTACTATGTACATGTCAAATATTCTATTTGCACTTATGTGCATTGCTTAATCATACATATTGACTCTTTTTCTATTAGCATATTTATCTTTTCATCTGTAGAAAGTGTAGAAATCAAGTGATCACTCATTGGTTATACTTACTACAAATATGTTTCAGCCTGTGGCTTTACTTACCATGTCAGTATGTTCCTATGTTGAGAAAAAGCTTCTGGTTTTAATATAATCAGAAAAACAATACTTTCATTGTAGTTTGCTTTTTATACCTTGATTACGACCTATTCTTCAAAGTTTCACTAATTTCCTTTTAGCTTTAAATTTTGATTTTCATATTTAGGAATTTAAACTACTTCAAATTGCTTTTTTTATATAATATGAGTTAATGATTTAATTTTATTTTCTTTTCTGTTTTGGAGTATTTTTATTCACATACACATTCTATATTGGTTTGTAAAACTGACTCATAAATTTTCAAATAGCTTTTATATTTTTTAAAATATAGATTAATATTTGCTTCAAGTATTTGCAACTTCTCTTGCTAAATTAATTCCTAGATAGTTTTCATCTCCTTGAAAAATACTAAATAAAACTGATTACAGTTTATGTCTGTGTGATCCAGTACCTGGATTCCCATACCTCTGACTATTGTCTGATACTTCTGTTGGTTCTTGTTCATGTTGTCTCCTAGAATGTGCTTCATAATACCTTAGTGAAAACTACAGATAAAAGTATTATCCTATGTTTTTAGAAAAGGAAAAAAAATGGTTTGGTTAAAACTAGCTAATATCTGCTAAAATCTTTGTTTAGGACACTTTTTATTTCCCTATTGCTTCTTGTTGGATAGATCCTGCTTTCTAAATTTAGCCCTTCTCTGGTTTGAACTTTATATATCATATGTTTATTATTTTAAAATTACCAACAACTGTTCCTTCAGTAATAATCATTAATGTACTTAATTAAGAAATTTTCCAGATGCAGTTATTTAAGATTTTAAGCTTGATATATTTAGATATCTTATTACTTCCGCTTATGTTTATTTTTTGTAAGTTATAAGATCAATATTTAGTATTTAATCATATTTTCTCTTAATATCTGTAGCAATAATTTCTTTTGTCATAATTGTGTTCATTTTTTTCTTGAAGCATATCCAGGAATATTAAGAATGTGAATGTTAAAACCTATTCTTTGTATATTTAACTATGTAATTTTTGCCTTCATTCTGAAATGATACTTTAACAGGTGCAATATTTGAAGTTGATATTCTTTAAAATATTTTTGTTATCTGTTTGCTCTTTTACAAAATAAGAAGTCTACAATCAAATTTGCCATCCTTTATGAATGGACTGCAAGCTACTTTTTCTAATTCTTGATATTTTGCACATATACTACATTATTTCTTAGAGTGGACTTCTTTTTGTTTACTCAGTACTTGGGAAAAAATTTCAGACAAGTTTCCATCTTTCTTTTCATAGGTGTAAAATGTGCTCTCTTTTCTTCAAATTGGACTCTTTACTAATATTTCATCTAAACATGTATGTTATATAATCTTTTGTGTGTAAAATATCTACACATAATTTATTACATATCTTTTGAGTGTCTTTATAAGTTGCATTACAATTGGCTGAAAATTTATTAGCTATATTTTATTTTTTTATTTTAAAGAAAATAAAACAGCAAAACAGAGTAGAACAAAACAAAGCAGATCAGAACAAAACAACGCAAGCAATACAGGACTTCAAAACAAGACAACAGGGAACCACTGGCTACCGTTGTGTCTCTTGTTTTCTTCTAAATAGTTGTTCATACTTTCACATGCAACAAATGCAAACAAAACCAAATAGTATAACACCAATCAAAACAAAAGAATGAAAGCACCATAGGCCTTCAAACCAGACAGTAAGGAATCACCCATGACTATATTAGGTTATATTTTATTTCAAGATTTTTTTTTACCACTTTTGTTTTCATTTCAACCTCCTCATTTTTTACCCTTTTTGTGTTTTATAATTTTAATAATTATAATTTATTCATTCATATTTTGAATATCCAAAACACTTATTTTCAAGTCTTGAATTAGGTAAGATTTTAAAATATATTTTATTTGAAGTAAGATATTGTTTTCCTTACTGATTTTGATTTCTTTTGCAGCACTAGAATTTCTTATCTGTATTGTAATTTGGGTTATTTTGCAGGTACCTATGGGATGAAAACACTTAAATTTATTCTCCATTCTCTTCTGTGGACTTACCTCTTAGGTTTAACTGATTCATGGGCACTGCCCCCTCTTACTCTAAGTACAAAGTTTAATGACATTTTCAGCTACCTGTCTCATATACCTGTTGGTGATTTTGAGATTCAGTCACTAAGACCAGAAATACTTGATTTACTTCATAGTTAGGAAGCTGTTTCTGCTTGCTTTCATCTTTACAACTGTATACCTTTTCATATAACTGTGGACTCATTCATGTTGTGTTCAGTTTTTTGGAAGCAACACAGATCTATCCAATAAGTGTACAATCTATATGATAGAAGTACATATAGGATTCTGTAGTAGCATAGAAGAAGGGTGTATCTATTTTGTTTGGTATGAGGAAGTGATACTGTGGATCACCGTACCCTGGATGTAGAAATCTATTCCAGTTTTCAATGAAAAATATACCCAAAGACATAATGGCAAGAGGAAGCATGGTGCATTACATTTTGGATAACATACATATTATGCTAGTAGCAGGTGTGAGTGATTGAAATGAAATAATAGACTCATGCTTTTTGTTAAGGAATCTAAAAATATTAACTTTACTGACCATAAGTTGCCAGTAAGCAATGAAAGTCTCCTACTAGTCATTGTCTGAGAATCCTCTGTGCATCCAGATTTAAAATAATAATGATAATAAAATCACTCTCATGGGAGGAGAAAAGTAAAAAGTGTCAGTGAGATGCTATCACACTTATAAAAGGAAAATATATTTGTCTGAAAGCAAGATTTTTAAAAAGATAATAGTCTGTCTACTTTGTACAGTATTGGAATCTCTCCAGGCAGGCTCCTCAGTGAAAGCAGCCAGTGACTGTGTTGCTCCCTTCTAAGTTTTGTTAGACTATTTCTTAGCATTGTATTGAACTTGATAGGCTGATATGTCCTCTAAATTATATTACCAATATACTTAGGTAACATTTCATGAATAGACTAGGCAGGACCATAAATTAAAGCTAGGCAGCAGGCAGAAAGGGTTGGGGCCTGGCATTAGACATACTCTTTCTAAATATGGGCACAGAAATAGTTGTCTGTAAGGGGATTTATGTCTGAAGAGCAATACATGTTTTATGATTTTGTGAGTTACAAACATACTTTAAGCATCTTCAGTTTATGCTGCTCTATGATGGCCTCTTTGCACACATAGCTTTTGGGATTGCTCCATAGTCACAACCACCTTGCACGACAGCTGAGGATCTCATAGTACAGTGGTGGCAAACCTATGGCATATGTGTTACAGCAGGCTGTTTGCTATCACTGAAAACTCTAAAAGGTTTGCCTTCACTGCCATAGCATATTCTGTTTTGGATGTAAAACAAAGAGAAAGCTATCCAGAGTAAATCAGGAACAAGCTTTCTTGTATTTCTGTCACTTTACTTGACTGAGAATCTATTGTCATCTACCTAGAAACAGGGGTTCTAACTTGTTTTGTGCTTTCCCTGAGATGGGTAAGACTAGTACAGTCAAGAACCAAAACTGGCTTAAATACAGAGTAATAATGCCACAGATGTGCCAAAAGGGGATGAAAAACTTGTTATTCATGCTATTAGACTTTCTGAGAGGAAAGTTCTTGGGCCTGATAATGACTGGAGAGAAAAAAGTGATGAGTGTCTTTAGTTTTTATTGTTGAGAATTAAGGGTAAGATGTTTTCTGTATACCCTGACATTTGTGTGGTATGAATTTCCCAAATGGAGTCCCTGAATTACGTGCTTTCCCAGAAGCCAGGTGAAAGGGAACAGGCAACTGGGTAGGCATGAAATCTTCAGCAGTCAAAGAGCAAAAGTAGAGTCACACTGTTAATTAGATGAATCTGTCCTGAGAGGTGAACACATGGAAATACAAAATAACCAAAATATCCATATAAATAAAAAATAAATATTCTTAACCACATGACATGGAATATAGCACAAAGGAGCTTTGCATTGGGAAAAATACAAAAATCTATGGAGAAGAGGTGTAATAAATATTGAATAACATAGCAATATAAACTATGAGTAAGAAACTGATCTATGATGAAAAAACAAAATGAAAAAATTTAGGAGGTGAACTTGGGAAGACATGAGAGTAGTATATTAATTTTATCATACTCTATTACAAAGAAACAGATCACTTCTAAACAACTCTCTTCTGAATAAAGGCCCCTATTGGGGTATGAATCTGACATTTCATAGACAAAAACTAACATTTAGGGTCAGCCAATTATAAATAAGTATCTAGCAGTCTATTAATAGAAGGCCTCATAAAGTAAAAACTGTTGCTCTAATGAGAAATGAGCACTGTGTATGATGATATCTGCCTGTCACACCAGTGTCACAAAGGTTTCTACTTGGTTGAAGAAAAGACACTAATTTACTGGTTATCAAGATCTTTGTCATACTTTACTGTCATATAGATTTTGAAGTCTGTCTCCCAAAATTATCAGTTCCATCAAGCAAAAAGTAGAATAGATAAGAACATGACTTTAAACAATATATCACCATGATACATATTGGAATACACTACTATAAGAGTATGAACCAAAAATCCATCTGAGTGTATTGATAATACCTTGTTAGTATGGAGTGCGTATGGAGCTAACCTCTACAGAAATTGAACAATCATCGTCCTTTGCTGAGGACAGAAAATGTTCACCTGACATGTTCTTTTATACCTTGCAATAAATTTTACACCTAAGGGAGATGACAGAGGAGGAAAAAAATTAAATACTGCTTAACTTGACCACATAAATACTTTATTATTATCTTACCTTTCTTTTTATTTATCTATTTTTGCTGTTGGTGTTGAATTCTTAGCAGAAACAAATAGAATGATGATGGAGTCAATGAATAGGGCTAAGATGTTTGGGAACTGACAATGATCAACAAGAAGATGATACCTTGCAAAGTATGGGCAGTCATAATAGAGTACATGTTATTCAGAAGACTGTTATTATTCAGTCTATAATTAAGTCAATCATCTGTTGTTTCTATACCTGATAAACTTTTACTTATCTTGTCCTGTTTTGACAATTTTCAAACCATAAAGCTTAAAATCGGAAAAACTTACCTAAAATCAACTACTTAAACCAGGTGTGGTGTCACATGCATATAATCTTATTGCAGTGATCCAATGAGGATGTAAGTCTCTAAACATTAATGACAGACACTAGAAATATGTATTTCCTGAATTCTTCCCTCTTCAGTTATCTTAACAGAGTGATTTCCAATAAGAGTGATCTTGACCAGGACACATTTAACAATGTTTGTAGACATTTCCCATCATTATGGGTTGGAGAAAGATGATTCTGGAATCCAGTAAGTAGAAGCAAGAAATGCTAGCAAATGTAATATCATATATAAGACAGTGGCCCATAATAGAGATCAGTCCCAAAACATTGTGCTGAGACTGAGAAACTTTGCTGCAAAACTGTCACATAACCATAATAATACAGAGAGGAGTTTTATTTTTTCACGGATTCACCACTTGTGGTACTTTAAGTCCCAGATGTTCACATAATGCTGCATATTCTCACAGGACTACAGGCTAACATGGCTTATTTCCAAACTAGCACATTTATTCATTATTTCTCCAGCAGACTTATTATTAAACTCATGTCTAGGCTGACATTTGAGATCTGTTTTTATTCCTACTTTTTATATGAATTTTTCATTAGTTTCAAATTGTCTTTTTCATAGGATTTCTTTGAGTAAGAACTGACTAAATGAAATAGAATCTCAAATATGAAATGTAGTAGACAGTGAATGTAAGTGCTTTTCCTACTTGGTCTCTCCTTATGTCTTTTTAGCTTCTGATCTTCTTATATATTTACCGTTTAAAGTGTTCAAACTTTTGACATTTACTTTGTTAAACTTACTTGAAAACAGGTTACATTTATCCCATGAAAATACATTTGTTTACATTACAGCATTATTATACTATGACATCATTAGCACTAAGTTATATTTGAGCAATGAGTGAATAAAAAATATACAAAAAAACCCATCAGGTCTAAGTTTTTCATATGTGTAGCTTTTATTGGCACTATATTTGTCATTTTTTAATCATATTTTTGACATTCTCATAGATTTATAAACTTTTAGGTTTCTTAAAATGTTTAATGTTTTTCTTAGGTTTGTTTTAGAAAATGAAAACAAGGACACATTGAAAATATGCTTGTGAGAAAAATATGCTTGTGTTTTTGTACTACATACTTTTAAGAGCACTTTTTTAGTGAATAACATGTTTTTAGGTACCTATAATTTACTAAAAACATCGTATTTGTCAGTTACTCCTTTTTTCAATTCATCCATTTATTTAAAATAAAAACTAAATTTTAACGTAGTTTTGCAGCTGCAAAACGTCTTGCTACCTTGAGGAATCTTAAAGTGCATCCTTTGGGTCTTTACAGAAAGTGTGGACTATGGGCCAGTGTTTGTACAGGAACCAGACGGTATCATTTTCCCGACTGATTCTGATGAAAACAAGGTAGCACTGAATTGCGAAGTTCGTGCCAACCCCGTTCCCAGTTACAGGTGGGAATTGACTATTCATCATTTTTCTTAAACCTTAAAAATTTCCCAGGGAGTGTCAGAATGTTTTAAGTAAATTTTACGTTATTGTTTTTTTCTTCCTAAGATGGCTTCGGAATGGAACACAGATTGATTTGGAAAGTGATTATCGCTACAGTTTGATTGATGGCACCTTCATTATAAGTAATCCAAGTGAAGCAAAAGATTCTGGTCAATATCAGTGTTTAGCAACCAACACTTTTGGAAGTATTCTCAGTAGAGAGGCCACACTTCAGTTTGCCTGTGAGTAAATTATGTGATTTCCATGTATATATGTATATACCATGCATAGATGTAGTTTTAAATTCAGTTAAATAAAAACTTAAGATTTCAAATTTTAAAATGGCACTAAAACCATGATAAGAATTAGAATTACAAAAACAATATATTTCTCTTGAGATATTTTGAAATTCTGTGAAATATTTTCTGTCTACATTATAAACCTGGCGTATAGTGTGGGAGATTAAAATCCTATTCATGAAAGCAGGTAAGTTTTAGAGTTCAAACAGAGTTTCCCTCTGCTTTTTAAAAATCTCTTCCTTTTTATTCTTCTGTTGTACTCACTTTTTTATATAGATTCTTCAGAACATAAAATATACACTTATAGTTAGGCAACCAAAGAAATTCCTCTGAAATGCTAGTATTTTGGTTTCTTACTATAGTTGCCAGGTATTTTAATTATTGTATTGAGAAAAAGATACCACATATAATGTATGCACACATATATGTATATTCATGTGCAATATAATGTTCATGTCTTTGGTGAATCACTTAGATAACAGTGGTCTTATAAGAGTGTATTGTTTAGTGATGTCATAGCTTAATTTGCATAAATACACTCTGTGATGTTTGCACTATGACCAAATTGCCAAATGATACATTTCCCAGATTTTCTATTGTTGACTGATGCATGACTGTATATGTATTTGAATATAAACATTTTCTACAGTAGATCATCTACCTCATTATATAGAAGTATTGATTTAACATGTTCACAATAGGCTGCAATTCAAACGTCTTGTTGCTGGGTGGTTTGAACCACTGATGGTACATGCATAATTCTCATTGGGTAGCTTTTTTCTTAATTTTATTAGTAAAAAGACTGCTAAAAGCAGTTAGATCCTTTTGTACCACTCGTGGTACAAGCTGCCTGATGGAACTTGTATCAGTGGTGATTCAAACTGGTTCAAACATATTAATAAATTCTTGAGTTGTTTCACTGAGAAAGAGGGCTTAAACAATATTGAAGACAGGGAGCCAAGTGAACAATTTTAATATTATTCCATAGCAACTCCATAGTAATTCTATTTGAATTTAAATTTTTGATTTTCACAGTTTCTAAAAATGAAAGACAGCCTTTGTACAAGTATGTATAATTTTACTGGATACAGAAATTATGAAATTGTTCTTCTAATAACAGTTGAAAATACATCCTGAAGAATGTAATGATTGATTTTTCTCTATAGAATCTCCCTTATGGGTCAATTCTAACATATTTAGAATCTAGAAAACATTATACAATATGAAGAAGAATATTAGGTTCAAAATGGATACAGTTTGTAGAATACTGATCTAGGTCCTAAAAAAATCTGAATATTAGTTTTAAAATAGATTTGGCTAAGCACTACAAGTAGGTATATTTGCAATGATAGCAGCCTAAATGTATTCCTTCTATTTTAAATAACTCTGCAGTATGTGGTGTATCACAGAGTCTGATATTTTTAGTGTGTGTTAATAAAATAACCCACTAAACAAAATAACCATTCTAATCATCCTTCTATCCAGTATAGCTATATTTTCATGATAGAGGAAATCTAGAGAACATGATATATGCTACTTGTTTGTAACATTTTGATCTGTGTATCAATATGTTTTCTCCCTGTGTTAGCCAACCATGTCAATTTCTTTTATAACTGCTTTAGAACAAAAGATCTTTTGTTCTGAAGCTCTTCCTTGCCCATATGACTGTGTTTTCCCAAGCTGTCCACAATGACTAGTGATAACAAAATCACTCACATGCACCTGAAGTGAGCACCTGGGCACCAGTAATTACAGTACAATGAGAGACATGACAAATAGGATTTCATCTGTTCAACATGAAGCTGCCCTCAACTTTCTTTAGTGAAACATTTATTTTTAACTTAAATATTATGGGAAGCTACATAGAAATCTACTGGTTCCATCTTAAGGCCCTGTCCCCCTCTCCTTTCGCCCCACCTAACTGAGGCTATAGTTTAGATGTACAGAAGTTACAAGGTACCTGGCTGAAGTAGTCAGTTACACACACAGGACACACAAAGCCATGCTGTATCGAAATGGCTTCCCTACCTGGCTGCCATTAAGTGTACATTTCAGTTATTAAAAACATAAACCCTTTAGGTTTAGCTGTACTTTTTCACAGATGATCTCTGAGAAAATTACATTTAGGTGGTAGAGCCAAAAGATGAAAATTTAATCATTCCGTGTTCCACTATCTGAGTGGCAATATGGGTCTAAGAAGATTCTGGAAATCAGAGAAGTTTGCAGGTTTAATAGGGAACATGTTACAGTAATCTAAAGAGAAAAATGAAAAGGGGAGTCTGAAAGGAAGTGAAAAAAGAAAAAGGTTAAGTGAAATTTAAATTAAAATCTTGGAGGCAAGTTTCCTTTATAGCATAATTTTCATATGCCAGGGTCGTAGACAGATACAGAATAAAGTCTCTGTTAATTCTTAAGAAAATATTAATGCCCTTGTGAAGAAATATTCATTGATTTTATATGTTTTAAATGTGAAATCATTGTTTTTAATCCATCAGTCTTAGATAAAAATCTATTCATCACAGAATTAATACTTCAAAACTTACTAATGTTTAGTAATATAGACTATTATTAAAACATTTAACCATACTTTGCTAACCATTTGCTAGATATTGATGTCTAGTGAATGGGGTATTCAGTGCTTTAAATCTTAAAATTAAATGAAATTTATAAGTTATTAAAATGATTGCACATTAACTTATTACTAAAGTTTCTTAATGTATTAACAGAGTCTGTGCTTTTCAGTATACAATAATTAGACAAGAATTTTTTACCTTTTATATATTAACTTTATCATATATTATGTAGTATTTATTATGAATGTTTTTTCTACCTCTAGTGCTATCCTCATCTTCTAAAATATGAATTGAGGACCACATTATATAATTAAAGTCAGTTTCTGAAATATTAGACAACTCAGTTTTTGTTGTTCTTTTCAAATGTGAGACTTGCTTAACAGACCAGTCTTCTTTTTCATAATACTTGTGACTTTTCACATCTGTACATTTACATAAGCTTTGGTCTCTTGGAATATGACATTTTTGCTTGGAATGATTAAATTTTTAAAATTTAATGTACAGTGCTAAATAAACATAGAGCAGGCCTTTACTAATTATATTCCTTGTGAAAATTACTAATTTATATATTATAAAGTACATATATATTTTAAAAATCAGGTTTTTCATATACTAACATCATATTTATTAAAGATAATGAAACTTAACTATAGCTTAGTTAAAATAATATATAAATAAATGGTAAAAAATAGTAAAAATTACATATAAGGGAATATTTACAAACATACATAAATATATACAAATACACACACAAATACTGGTAGTAGGTAGTATAATATTACTACCAAAAATTCTGGTAGTGAGTTACGTAAAACTACTACTAAATTAGTCTCATGAAAGAGACTTTTAAAGATCTCATCCACATGTTAATAGCTTATATTTGTTGATTGCTTACTTGTCTGGCAAGCGACACTTAAAATATTTTAAATGTATTAACTCATTTCAACCTTACAATGAACACATGGGTTTATTTTATAAAATGTACATCCATTTTACAAATGATACTGCTAATTTAAGTCTGAATACTCATTCTTTTTTATTTTAATGTAAATATACATTATATTTCTTTTATGACATTTCCAATTTGATTTTCAGCTCACCTCCCAAATTATAATCACATTGTTAACTTTTCAAAGTCCTTGTATGATTGCTTAATCAACCATTTCTTTATAATCAATATTAACATACCTATATGACCTAACAAAAATAAGTACTAGTGACAAAATGAGTAATCATAGTGTTCTACAGTTCTTTTTATTCAAATTTAGCTAACCAACCATTGATTTTTCTTATTGAGATTTAAAAGTTAAAAAATATTGATTGTATTTCTATAAATGAGATATTGGGAGTTAGACTAATATTAGTAATACAACTACTTTTTTTTCTTATGTTTCAGTTTTGTGAATCTTTGTGCTAAAACTTTTATTGGCTGGTCTATGGTTAGGATCTAGAAAACTGAACTTTCTATGTGATAAGATAAATATGACTGTGGCATTTGTCAAAAGTGGATAGGATTCATTACAGCTACTGACCTTTGTGGGGAGTGGTGAAAACGAGGTGAATAAACTTTGGCAATATAGCAAAAATTAAAGGTTATTGAATGTATGCAAAATTAGAACAAATGTAAAGCAAATAAAATTTATTTTAAAGTTTTTTTCTATTCATTTATTAACTAACATATTCACAAATATAAAATAGCAATAATGCTTATTTAATAATTTTATTTAGCATAGTTAATCTCTATTCCATTCAAAGGTGATTTGACTTAATATGTAAGGTATATTTTCTTTTTTTTATTCTTATTTTTTTATGAGCAGTATGTATGTATTGAGAGAGAAAGCTTCTGTCTGAGAGAGAGAGACAGAAGGGGTCCCGAGTGGGTTGCCCAAGGTATATTTTCAATATGTGAAATGTGTTTACATAAATAATTAGAGTGTACAAGAAAATGCATTTCATATCAGAGGTCCATAGGAGTGTATGACAAAAGTTTTATAATTAGTGTGGCCTAAGAAAATATTTCTCTGACACTCCTAACTGTCAAAACAAACAAAAAACATATTGAAGGACTCTAGTTTCCTCCCACTTCCTCAAGGAAAGAAAATATTTTCTTGACAAATTCTTAAGGAAATTCCTTAGAGTGATCTCAGCAACCTCCCAACATGAATCCAGTAGCAAGCTTAATTAACTGGACCTAAAATACATCTATTCTTTAAATGTAACTAGAATTTAATAATGAAGTTATTCACCTTACTGATAAATGTTTTTTTCTAGTTTTGACTCAAGGAATTAATGGATTTGAGCAGCTGCTGCACATTCACTCTTCCCCTTCTAAACTATTTCTCCCATGTTAAATGTCTACTTCTGATTATATTTCATTTTAAGGTCTCCCTAAATGAATATTTATAAGCAAAATTCAGCTTACTTAATGTTAATGCTTCAGTTTAGCATTAATAAATATGTTCCTCACAAGGGCATAGTCAAACTTAATGAGGTGAAGTTATATTTGTGAACTTGTTTTTAAGTTCAGAACAAAAGATATAAATAAATACAAGTTGTAAGGGTTCTTGCTTGTGATGCTTGTTACTGGTTATTGATAAGATGATTTTGATAAAATAAATTTTATTCCTGGAGATTATGTTCATCATGAGTATAATTTCCTCACCGAGTATAATGATTTTTCTCCAGACAAGCAAGAATACTTCATATAAAACTTTGTCACTCTATTAGCTTATTACCTAGCTCATGAAACTTTGGAATTGATAATGTGACACTGTACATTTTTCAAGAACGCTGCAGAAATCCAAAATTCATAGCATTCTCTCCAAAGTTGCGATTTTTAGAAATAATTTATGCCAGTAAGTCAAACATGAAATAAATCAAAAATGAAATCTCCTCATGCTGTCTCTTGCTTTAAAAATATCTTTATATGAAATCTTTGATAAATTGATAGTTCATATCACATTTAAACATATTGCTTTTCAGGGTATTTAGATGACTGAGATCTAGAATATTCCATGACTTCACTTGAAGCAGTTGATTAAAATAACCTCTTTAACTCCTTGAGAGATTATACAACTTGTATTTAAGTCCTTTAATTTAACCTTTCTTTGTATGAAACACTAAAAAATTACTTCTCTGACTTCTTTATAAGTTTTCCTAAAGTAAAGTTAACCTTAGTAACATTTAAAGTCACCTTTTACTTCTGTTTGACATGTAATAAAGTTATTTTAATAATCACTAACTCCACAGTATATCAAAAGGTTTACATCAGTATTTTATGTGACTTTTTCCATACTAACTTTATTAAATCATTAGAATGTTAATCTGAATGAAAGAATAACATTATCCTGGACAAGTGCACTAATTGTTATATCAGATTCTTTGAAAAAAATTAGTGTATGTTTAGAATTCTATTTTCTCTATAGTAAACAATGTAGACTTTTCTAAGTAAAATTGCTACTCATGAATTTAGTAGTTTTGGAGTTCTTTTAAAAGTACACTTAATTTCATTAAAATTGATATAGAAACCATGAATGTTGGTTTACTGGCAAATTGCAGTATAGATTCCTGGAGACCACAAAAACTTTTTTTATTTTTTATTAAAAATACATAATTCTGTACTTTAAAAGAAAGTAAGAGTGAATCAGATTTGATATCTGTGGTGTTGTATTCTCAAATCCTTAATCCTAACATATAAATTCTATACTTATAAATATTTTATTTGTTAAAGTTCACCCAACAGTCACTTTTTTATGGAATCTCTGGATAACTATCATTTTGTGTTTAATGACTCCTACCTACATGGCTCCACTTACCTGGCTTGGCACAGGCATCTTTATAATCTCAATGATTGTTTTCTAGAAATGAGGAAGGTCAGTCCTTGAGCCACACAATGTTAGGTGTATGATGCCAAGGGAAAAGACCAGGACTGAGGAAAAGACAGATTTTCTGAACCATACTACTCATGCAAATTTCCATAATTCATTGCCTTTACTCTTTCCTTGTCCGAGTGTCTTTAGAGATCATTCCATAGCACAATATATTCTGAAGCACAAAAGAACAACGGATGTTTCAGTTTTCACTACTAGTTTCAGGTTAACTTAAAAAACTAACTTCATCTCAAGCCAGGTTAGGATCTTGGTGAATATAAAGATACCAGTATAATGCAAAATGCAGTAAAAAATGTATAAGCAAAGGGACAAACATAGAACATGAGTACTTTCTAAGATAATTTTATTACACAAAATTTTGAAGGACACATTAGAACAGAGTATTACTTTGTCTGGAGATCTTCAATTTCATGTCGAGTCAAAGAAACAGGAATTCCTATGCCTTGACTTCATTTCTACACCAAGTTAAACCTTTGCTGTGTCTCACAGATATGGATGGATATATAGATGAATGGATGAAAGAGGAAGTAGATAGATAGATAGAAAGAAAGAAATACGTATAGATATATGTATATGTTGAGTAAAAAGATACATAGGTGTTCATACTTCTATATTTCATAACAAAAAATACTGGAAAGCATATTGAGCACTTAAATGGCAGATAGACTACTAAACATTTAATGCAATACTTCCTTTTTAATTCTCATATCAATCTTACAAAAGTAGTTCTATAATTGACCTAATTTATTAATGAAAAAAACAGTGAAACACAGAGATTTCAAGGCATTTCCCAAATCACACAGATAATAAGAAATAAAACAGCAGCTCTAACTCAGAGCTAACTTCAATCTTGGTATTTAACTTTATGACACTCCTTTGTTCACCCCTAACTGTAATGTAAATTGTGCTTTTAGTTTTGCATATCTGTAACTAATTTATATAGGATTAGTCAATCTATTTTCTCTGGATCGTTGTTTTAGATGTTAAGGAATCTATGGTGAAAAATAGAGCTTCCTCATAGGGTGAAAGGCTAGCAAAGTATGTGTCAGATCCCTCCATTTCACATCAACTTTCTTAATCCAGGTAAAAATCTCTTCCCTCAACCACCAGAAAATTTTTCTACCTGGAATTCATGGCTGTTTTTCCTATTTCTTAGATCTTTCTTCACTCAACTCCAGTCTCACCAGTCTCTTTTTAAGACATAGTTTATATGAAACCCACTTCTAGCCACATTGCCCTACATAAATCTCTGATAGCTTACCGTATTTCATGAAAAGATATAATTTACCTTGAAGGCCTATAGAGGACAGATGACAGAGGCCTATTTTAGGAATATGTATCCAGGAGAACTCTGAAGGGAAAGTCTGATCCAGAGGTCCTTTCAGTATACTAGGTAAAAAGAACAATTTCTCCAACATCAGAGTCTCTACAGTAGACAAAGCTACAAATGATTGAATGGTAGTGGGAGTGTGAAAATGCATGGAGAGTTAGAATGACATCAAGACTCTGCGCTTTGATCAATTTGAACATGTTGTTGCATAATAAAGACATATAGAGAAGTAATATAGATTTCTGGGAAAATAATTTCAATTTGAAGTAGATTTATTCTGACTCAAAGAGGAAATACCCAATATTTTATAATATTGATTGATACTTAGCAACAAGAAATAGAAACTGCCCTCAAAATACATTGAGAGATTCAATGAGACTATAAAAATAATGGATGGTAGAGAAATAGTGCTAAGAAAAATCCAAGAAGTATAAAGGGAGATTAAAAGACAAAACAGTTTAATGGTCATCAGAGTTTTAAAGTAGAGACTGTCAAGTGGTATCAGATACTCAACACTCCAAAAAGTAGAGTGATCAGTTGAGCTGTGGATTTTGAGATCTTTAAAGACCAATTTCAGTAATGATAGGGACAGAAATGAGAATCCAAATACACTAAATAAAAAAGATATTATAGGCTGGGCATGGTGGCTCACACCTCTAATCCCAGCACTCGGGAGGCTGAGACAGTAGGATCGTTGTGAGTTTGAGACCAGCCTGGGCTACAAAGTGAGCTCAAGGCCAGCCTGAACAGCATAGTGAGACTGTCTCAAAAAGACATTAACTGGGAATCTAGCTCAGTGGCCTAAGTGCCTGCCTGGCAAGTGCAAGGTCATGAATACAATCCCTGATGCCGCAAAAAAAATTTAAAAAATGAAAAAAGATATAATGCATGTTGACTTTAGCCATAGGAGAAATGAAAAGAGAAAACAGTTTTGCTCTCATGACATATATTAAAAACACTGGGATATTTAAAATGCACTTGGCATAAAGTATAAAACTAGAAATAGAAACTTGATAAAGTCTGATTGGAAAACTAAGTATGTCCTTTCCCATTAAAGTGTATGCATCTTCTAGGTTTTTTAGCCTCTTCCAGGAAAATACTTTGTAATATAGAAAATACTCAATGTTGTAAATACAGTTACACTTGAAAAATATTCATAATCTAGGTGCACATTTTGACCTGTAAACTTGATGTGTAAACTTGGTAAAAGGCCTAAAAACCAGCCAGGATGCTATGAAATTTTTACAAGTTTTTTCTTAATTCGTTACTCAGTAATTCTCATATTACCCACAATTTTGAATTATTTTTTCAATAAAATTAAAATATGATCTCAGAGGTATAAATCAATATACGCTTGCTCATTACTTTGAGCACTTGGTGAAAGACAGTTTCATAGTAGTTCAACTGATATTTTCCCATCCCAAAGAACGCAAAAGAGAAGAAATAAGAGGAAGTCTCATTCTCCCTAGTCAAAGTAAATTAATTATCTGTGTTACCGGGAAGGACCTACGCACCTATATAAATTCAAGCTCTCAATTCTTATATGAGCTTCGGTAGCATTTTGTTGATTTTGTTTAGAGTCAAATTTAGTAATTTTTGATGAATCTGTTTTATGATCCTAGAATTCTAGCAACATCTCTCTATTGATTGCAATGGCAGGAAAGTTTACTATCCATTTTATAACCTCACTGGGTAGCAGACCTAGAGTCAGGGTATAGCAACAGAACTTATTAGCCTAAGCAACAAGCTTGCTTTCAGGTTCTTTGAGGTATATGTGCAAATACTTCTGTTTCAGTTGTCAACATTCCTGTGTCCATTCGGTACAACTGCCATACTCATGTCAAAAACCCAGAAAGAAAAGTTTACTCTTTCAATCATTTTTTAAAAAACATTTTGCTTTTCAAAACCACAATAAAAAGTTTTTTGACTACTCAGACTTTAATATTTGGATGAATTTAGGGAATTATCTTTAAATGGATCACATGTGTCACAGTGTAATAACTAAAGTATGTCTGTAAGCTACCAGTAAAGAACATAAAATGGGTCATTAATATCAATACTGTTTTCATAAACATGGTAACTCATTCACCTTACAAATCATAATGCTAACTGGTTTATTTTAAATTATAATTCATGGAATTTCTGAAACAGTCATTAAATTAACAAAGTAATAAAAACATAATTTCTTGATTGAAATTATCATGTTTATTAAACAAAATCCTTGAGTTTCTGGTCCTAGTATGCAAGCATATCTAGTAAGCGCAAGTTATAATTATTTTCTAAATTCCATTATAGAACACTAAAAATTGAAAAAGCTATCAGTGTTTTCCTAGCCTTGATTTTTTTAAAGCACTGTTTAACAGAACTGTATATTCTCTTTTAGAAAATATTCTATGGTAACATCATTATTTATCAGCTTCAGTATATATTTTATTGATTTTTTTCAGAAATTATATTTTGAAATGCATTCTAATTTTTTATCATAATTGATTTATTCAGTTTTACACATAAGCTGACCTTTGTTCAAAAAATAAATAGCATGATAAAATTATTTGTCGATTTGTAGAAAGTATTTTAAATGTTAGACATTTAAGTACTATTTATATTTAATGATATAAACATTGTTAGTATTTTTTAAAAAATGCTAATAATTTTGATTTTTTAAGTGACTATTCCATGCTAGACACTGGAATAATTTTTTTCATATTCTTTTCCAATCCCAAACAGAAATCCTTTAAATTAGCCATTACCCATGATTAAACATTTTGATTACTAGGACACTATTTTAAGGAGATAATTAGTTTTCTGAAATTGACAGTTGAAAGGTGAAACTAAAGTCAAATTTTACTCTGATTCTAGATTCAAATATCCTAATTAAATAAAAGGAGTAATATACCCATAATGTTAGGAAAAATTTTGCGCATCATACTTCAGGAACAATCTGAGCAATCCTAAGGTTATTCTGAGGAGTTTTATAACCTCTAAGTTTGAGACCAAACAATTGAAATAATAAAGGTCATATATCCTATGTGCAGCCACTCAGGTCAAATTAAAAATGGTCTGTGTAACACAGTTGATGTACTTTTACACAATTAAGTCATTTTTTAAAGTACATGTACTTTAGAATATACCATGAGGCTGTTTGCTTTGTTTTTCTATTCAGATTGGTGATGCCAATATAGTGCTATACAAATATCAAGTGGAGGAATATATCAGAACATGGAGGCTGCAGTGATACATACCACTGTGGTTCTATCTCCCAAAATAAGCATGGTTCAAACAGTTGTAATTATATTCATTTTAGAAAAAATTGTTGGCTTGGAATTTAGGGATATCTATGCATCTTACATTACATAAAACTGTTTTCTAGGGTCTGAAGTTTGTGGTTACTATTAGTGTTATGAGCATAAACTAAAATTAGTTGAATAGTAACAGTAAATGTTTTTTCTACTTTCAGAATTAATATTTAGCAAGAGTTAACTGCAATCTAAATTTTATACTTTCAATCTGAGTTTCCACATTTTGGACATTCTAGCAATATAAAATTCATAATATTAATCCAATTATATGTAGCATATTTTTTCTTATAACCTGGATGACTTTGTAAATGAGGATCAGGAATAATGAGCATTAAAATATAAAAAGTAAATATTAACTATCAACTTAGTGTTGTTTACCAGTATAACCCCAAAGCCTGTGTCATCTTGACAGGGTTTCCTTTGATGTTGGCAAATATGTTTCAGCATGACAACTAGCTAAAGGCAAATAAAACTAAATAATACACACATTTTTACATGGCCTTTTGAACTAAAAACCCTTGTCCTTGATTAGGGTCTATTGAAACTGTTATGTTGCAAAGTGGTATCCTTCATCTTTACTTATAACTGATCCTCCATCCCCCACCCCCAGGCCAGTGACTTGGAGACAAATTCTCAGTTTTCTATAAAGTTATACATTGGAATTACTTTTCTTCACTTCCAGATTTTTCAGCCTATCTCATTTCCAAATTTACAACTTCACACCAGGGGGAGAAGAAAGGAGAGAAAAAAAAATGTACGTTTTAATAAACTCTGTACTAAAATCAAACTTTTCTCTCTCGTGTAAAATTCCATTAATGCTGAGGATATAGCTCAGTAGCATAGTGCCTGACTGGCAAGCATGAGGTTGGGAGTTTCTATTCTCAGTACCAATAAATTAATTAATTAATTAATTTCCATTAAAATGTATTGTATCACTTAGTTTACAAATGTTTACTCATTAATTATTAATTACATACAACTTTTTAAATGGTGAATCCCCATTTGTATAAGACCAGGAAAAACACAAGGCCAGACAGATAATTCAAGTGTTTATTAAAAAATAAGTTTTATGGAAAAGCAATGTCTTGGTTACTTTTCTTTTGTTGCTGGAACAAAATACTTGACACCCAAAATGAAGGAAGGAAAGGTTTATTTAG
>RJWT010017273.1:0-19394 GCA_004365215.1 Cuniculus paca | reverse complement strand
TCGCGGCTGCAGGGAGCGCGGAGCCGCCCTGCTGCCCGGGGCCCCGGGGCCCTGCCGAACGCAGCGCTGGGACAGGGGAGGGGACCGTCCCCGGCCTGTGGGGACGACAAGGCTACGTGGCGAGTTTCGCTCGCGAAGGGGGACACTGCGTTCTCCCCAAGTTGACTTAAAATGCCTTCGCTGCTTCCTCACACCCTTGTAGGACAGGTCGAGTGAGTTTTTTGTGGCAGTAAGTTTCCAATGAAAAACAAAAATAAAAATCTTCCATCTTAAATGCAAACAGAAAGATGAGGGATAGGTAATTTACTGTTTTAATTTGTGGGAGTGGGTGTTTCAGGAGAGCAGCTTTACAAGACTCAGGCTCTCAGCTGCAGTGCTCGCTGCATGCTACTTTAGCCTTGGACGTAGCATATTTTAATTTTCCAAATGTCTTACCGTGTTTCGATGTTCAGGACTTTAATCCAGGCTGCCCCTAAAAGAGGCTTTCTCTACAGGTAAATATTTTTGTGGGGACTTCCATCGCTAATTTCCTCCTCAGGCAAGTCTGTTATACACTCGGACACTTGTCCGATCCTTAAGTTTGCCCATAGGTTTTACTAGGACTATCAATTAATACATAATTAAGACAGTGTTTCTTCCTTAGCAAAATGTCTCAGACATTTGAACTCCACGTTTTCTGGGGGTGCTGATCTATAGAAAATGTACAGGTGCAAGCAAGATATTGAAGTGATCTGGCTTTCACGGGGTGAATTAAAAGGGCTGAAGAAATGGTTCTTAGTTCACAGTCACGGCAGAATAGTACAGTGGAAGGTTCACTGGGCTTGGAGGTGGAAGGCCAGGAGATTTAAGTCTTGATTGTCTTCATTGCACCTTTTTGTCCCACCTTGAAGAAATCTCTCTGCCTTGCTTTTCTTAACTTTAAAATGAAGGATGGGTTCTTAACTTTCTTGAAAGCTAAAGGATATCATTGTGTCCAGGTATAAAGTTACATCAAACTACTATGAACGCCCAGTGTCATATAAGAAAAGGGTAACAAATGTAGAATAATTCAGTCTTCTGACATTTGGTGGTTTCTCTTACACTTTTCCAAAAAAGAAAATATATTAGGAATACTTCAGAAAAAGTAAGACTAGGAGTATGCTATTAAAACTATTTTAAAAGGAAAAAATTGCGGTCACTATTACTTCATTTACATAATATAAACATATTTACAGTCCAGTAATGTCGAAGACCTGTTTCAGTAAGACTTTCTCATACAAGGGATTGTAGGTTGCAAATACACTGGGGCCACATCCTCCAACACTGCCCCATTTGTGACTTGTGTTAGGAAGCTTTCAGTTGAAGGACACTAAATTGTTTCTCCATGAGTGGCAGTACCAAGACCCAGGAAAGTCTTCTGGTTGACCTTCATCATACAGAATGTGCCTTATTCTCCTCTCTTCAAGTTGGTGAAGGAAGAAAACATAAAATGGCAGAAACAAGTTTAGAGCCAAAACATTTGCTTCACATAGACACCACCAAAGTGTGATCACAACTAAAAGTTAACCAGTATTTTTCCAGTTCCAAAAGCACATCTGTCTCCTTTCCCTATAAAATATTTGATTCCTCTAACTTTGCCTTAAGATTCTTGTAAACCTTTGCCTTAAGATTCTTATTTTTCTTGCACTGCCATTTTCTTGAAACATCTAGTTTCTCCTGTGCTTTTAAATTTAAAGCTTTCTTGTTTCTTATACCTTTTTAACATGATCATTGTCCTTAAAAACTTAATAGAATGAATATCCTGGCTAGATTTGAAACATGCCCAGTTTTTTAAAGGGAAGGAGGAAGAAAAGCTTAGTTCTGGGACTGGTTGAAATACAGCGAAGCATCAGTTTCCTCAAAATAAAAACAAAATATCATGCTGAAATTTGTGAAACAGAAGAATAAAAATAAGGCAAGTCTTTTATTTGGCTATCCTTGATAGTATAAAGCTTGTTACAATTTTCTTAACGTAGCGAATGCTTTAGAATGTGGACATTTCCCAATATTTCCAAAGTTTCTATCTACCTGAGGTTAAATCCTTCAAAAGACTCCTCTACAACAACAGTATTGAAGAATTTATTGGAGAAATTACTGTGCACTCTTGCCTTATTACTCAGTTAATCCTGATCTATATTTAGAGAGTGGTGCCAGCCAGCATGAGGCTTTAGCGGAATGAGCACAAATATTTGCCATACCCTGTGCGTATAGTTTTGGTGATTGAAATGAAAATTCATTTTGGAAAATATCACTGAAATTATAGTATAAGCAAATCTTACCAACCTTCAGATGGATAAATAGAAGGTTAACAAGAAAAGTGATGAAGATTCTTAGTATTCCAAATGAAAGAAAAGAGACCACTTGAGTTACAGAGTTAGGAACTTTCTTCATTTAAAAGGCCAAGAAATTCAGGCAGGCAATGGACTTAAAAACAAACTTGACTACACTCAGCAAAACTACAGGACCTCAAACATCAGTTCTAAATATGGACAGACATATATCACTGGTCCTGATAAGATGAACCTGGTTTTGCTGGTAATTCCTCAAGTGTGCTATTGATGGACACCATTGCAGACAAAACTTGTTGAAAGATAAACTCCACATCAAATAAGGATTTCTTACAATAACTACAGTATTTTAAAATCTTCTCTGAGGGTTCAGGATCTTAGACCCGCTTGCCCTTGGATTTGGTCTTGGCTTTTTTTCCCACCTCTGGTTTGTATGACAAGCTACCCAACCCTGAAATCTGCATTTCCAAGGCTTCCTTGTGAGCTGGCTGTCCACTGCATTTGACCAATGGGAAGCAGGAGCAGGAACATGGAGAATTGGAGGACGGGAAAAGCTAGAATAGGCCCAGACCCTCTCCCGTGCCCAGCTCCTGCCAAATGATCCCTGACCCCTGGCCCCAGGCTCCAGGAACACAGCTTCTTCCATTTATATTCCAGTTTAGGAGTTGTAGTGGCTGCGTCCTGTGGAAAATCACAGATCCCTTCTTGCTTCCTTGGCTCTTCCGTTATCTGTTTTAAAAATTACTTCAGTTCTTTCTGTGTTGAATACTTAAGCATTTCTATTCTCCCTGTTGAGTCTGAATCCATACATCTCATTGAGATGGCATACACAGAAAATCTAATTTCTTTTGCTAAAAATTCCTTTTCTAAATGTACTACTTTTAAGAGCTAATAAATAGTACAGTCAGAAAAACACAAAGAGAAAAGAGAAAGAAAAGCAGAAAGAAATCTAATACATTTTTTAAAAATCAATTTTCTATGGGCATAATTAAAAATTACAAACACAAAATATAACTTTACTGCACATTAGTTAGAACAGGACAAATATTTAGCCGAGACCAAGACATAAATTCTATGCTAATAATGAGGGTGGCATATAATACCTGTCAAGGCTTAATTTACATTACACATCTTCTGTGAGGCCCACTCAGTCATCAGCTTATTTGCCAGTGGTTTCTGCCTCCTCAGATCTTAAAAGAAAAAGAGAAAGAAAAGGACTTTCTGTATTACTAATTTGAAATATCGTTATGTATGTGACTCCTTGGGGTACTATTTTGGAATATAAATTGTGTCTATATTTTTCTTTTCTATACATTTTCTATTGCTTGTCTCCCTCCCAACTTCTTCTGGATTCATTGTCCTAGGAAGAAGCAAAATAGTTCCAACTTTGTCTTATAAAATCCAGAATTATGAAGGAAAAGGGTCCTAGGACACAGCCTAGGTATCTTAAAGCAGCTTCAAAAGGAAAAAGATTTCCCCAAAACTGGGGAAAGAATCTCAATAGGCATAAACAAGAGTACAGAGAAACAAAATGGTTAGAGGTTCTGAAGGGGAAACTGGGAACTGAAACTTGGAGGAGAAGCTTAAGACAGAAATGACACAGGGTAGACTTGGAGGAGTCCCACGATGTCATGGTTTTAGGGTCCAGGTGTGCCGTGAGAGATGAATCATCACACAAATGCTTACTCATCTGTACCAGAGAATATACTAGTTCATTTTTTCATGGGTCACTCTGCATTCCAGGTAGCCAAAGCAACTAGCTGGAACTTGTGTGAGAACCAGGGATCTTTCTCTGTTCTTTACACATGAACATGGAAAAAGCCAACACAGAGAGAGTAGACAGGGAGGGGAAATAGGGTACTGAAAATATCTGAGTCTGGATCAAGCTGTTCCTGGAACTATATCTATTATTGAACTCTCAAGTTATATGAGTAAATTTGTTTTCTTTTAGCAGAAGTTGTCTGAGTTGAATTTTCTATCGTTTTAATTGGAAAAAGCCCTAGTTGATACATTAAACCCTCTTACCATGTAAAGCTGTAGTAAGCTGGGTCATAGTAAGCAGACAACATACCTGTTGACTAATATCAATGCATACATGTGTGATGTTGATTCACTGTACTTACTGCTATAGGGTAGGAGGAGAGATTTAATATTACAACCACATGTGACATGTCAAAATCAAATGGAAGTGCCCATTTTAAAAATTAAACTTACAGAGTAAGTAGGAGTTTTTTTAGCCACAGGGATACTAAACCTTCCTATCACCACTGCAAATAATTAAATTCAACAGTCAAAGCTGTAGACATGACATATAATAGTTCGTTGCCTGCAAATCCTCCACTTCTTTATTGCCGCACCATACCTTCCGCCTCCTGGCCCTCATCAGACTACTGCGGTCCACTACATCGCCCATGCTTCAGGCATTAGCACCTGTATTAGCTCTCTCTTTAGTTTGGGATGGACTGACCGGCCTTCCCCAGCTGTCCAGCCTTCAAGAGCCAGATAATGTACCTAGCCTCTGCAAAATCTCACCTGATGCTGACACTGTCCTGTTCCTCATACCTCCCACGCATGGACTCAAAAATAGAGGTCTGTCACACTCTGCTCTATCATGTTGCTATTGTGGCCTGTCTACAGTGTTTCTCTCTCTCTCTCTCTATCTCTCTCTCTCTCTCTCTCTGACTACTGTACTAGTCTGAGTTCCATGAAGGCAGGAATTCTCTCCAATTCAGTTTGAAACTTTCAAGTTACCAAAATAATTTGTTGAAGTAGCAAAAGATAATAAAAAAATGAAATGAATGAATGCAGGAGCAGAAAGATTCATCTATATCTTTATAGCTGGGAGCTTAGAGTTCACCTAATCCTTGTGAATCAAAGTACAGTATATACCATAATATCAGAAATAGCAAAACAGTAAAACAGTAAAATTTGAAATTTTATCAGAGTTTATCATACGATAGCATTCTAGCTATCCTGTATAAATATAGTATAACTTACAAAGTTTTAGAGTGCTTATTCTTTGACTCTGGTTATCTTTCTTCTCTATTTTAAACCAGAAACCTCCTGTCTATTCTCTGTAATGTTTTATTTCCTGTATGTGTCTGCTTCCTCCTCTCTAGATCTATGCAATATTTGTGATTATACAATATTTTGTTGTAGCCTAAACCAAAACATTAATTCAAAGCATAAGTAAATGAAGATGCTTTAAGACACCAAGTTAAATATATTTGGAGAACAGAACCTCCACCCACTTCGTGGAAGCACATACACATGTACACACACATTCATATTCATACTCCTTAACAATCCCACAACTGCCACATCTTTATATAGGACTTGAAAAGTTTACTATAATGAATGCTGAAATCTGCAGGATACAATAACCTGCAGGAACCTAGATATGCTTAGAAGCAGGAAGGTCCACAAAGTGAGTCAGTAATAGCTGCGTTAAAATGTATCCAGTTATCTCCATTTGGATAGACTCAGTAAAATTCGGTTATGTTTGGAGAAACGTTTCTCCTCCTTCACATGAATTGTCTTTGATAGTAATTATTTTCCTTTGAGGTATATATAGAATCTAATGGGTGATCAAGAAGTGTAAGGTAAGCCAAGTGTAGCAACACATGCATATAATACCAGACGCAAGAGGATCATAAATTTCAGCCCAGCCTGAGCAATTTAAGGATTGAAGGAGACCCTGTCTCAAAGTAAAGAATAAAAAAGGGCTTCAGATATAGATCAGGGAAAGGGCCTGGGTTCTATCCCCAATATTGCAAGAAAGAGACAACATGGAAAAAGAGGAGGAAGAGGAAGAGGAAGAAGAGAGTGAGGAGGTAGCAAATCCTCACTGCTACTGCTGGATGCTATGCAGGTGCTGTGCTGTGAGATTCCTTCTGCAGTGTACAGACTTTGGGGAAAGTATTGTTAAAAATATCTTACAGGCAACCCTGGCTGGAAAAGAAGGATGGGTCCTTTGAGGTAAAATACCATAAGTATGGCATGCGGTTAATATGCCATGTCCTGGAAAGACAGAGGAAAGACGCCATCTTAAAGGAAAGTGTGGTGAGGAAGCAAGACTAGAATTAGAGTTGGCTTTTACAGAAAATTTAAGGCTTTTGTGTTCTATTTCTTCGAACTATTGGGAAAGTCTTACTCACAGAAGAGTTTAAGAGAAGCGATAGCTTTCTGCATATTGCACCACCCCAAGGCCAGTCCATGGTCCTGGCATCTGACTGAGAAGAGTTCTGAGAAATGAGTAGCAGCCTGAGGAGAAACATGAGAGAGGATGTGGCCCGTGAGTGAGCTATGGGTGAGCAGATAACTCAGGAGCAGACAGTGGGGAAGCAAAAAAAAAAAGTCTTTCCGAATGGTACCAGAGCTTCCTGTCAATTCTATCCCTTCCACTAAAAATACAGCTGTGTCTCCTCTTTTCCTTTAACTTTCATTGCTTGACAACAGTGGCCTATGTTGTCTCCTATGACCAGTTACCCCACGAGCACTGACTCCTGTCCTGCCTGACCCACTGGTCTGCCAGCGCCATCTGAGAAAACCTTTTTGTTCTCTCAGGATTTATACTGAAAGCTGTTCCTTACACTTAGAGTTTTCAATATGCAAAGTTAGTGGATTGGGTCTTTTGTAGACCCATTAAAAATATGTCACTTTCTTCAGTTAAGAAATGCCACTGAAGTCATTTGTCAGGCTAAAAGGATTTCATTTAAAGATTTACCCATGTGAAGATTACTCAAGGTTTCAATACTGAGACAGATGGCACTACCATAAAAGCAGTGACGTCCTTGAAAACCTGTGGGTTTTGTTTGGGAAAGTAAGCATTCCTACAGTGATTGATGTAGGTTTCTTGGATTTGTGTCTTTAATAATTTTATAATTCCACCAAAAATTTCTGGTTCTAGGTGAACCCAGGTGGGAAGAGATGGTGATTTGATAGCCAGCCTGGAAAGCCTGCAAACACAGACTTCAGTTACAAGCAAGCTTGCTCTCACCAGTTGTGGAATTCTGAGGCAAGGCTCCTCTATTCTACACCTTATCATTACCCCTCAATATTAAGGGCATTAGGACCCAGACAGCCCATCTGATTCCCTTAAAGTTAGTTAGTTATACCAGGCATGAAAGTCTTCTATGAAGTTAAGTTTTTGTCCAAATTTCTAATATGTATAATGAATGCAGTTTATAAATGGATTGAAAAAAAAGGAAGAACTTAAAGTAGCCCCCTTTATTCACTCCAGTAAGACACACCAGTGTAAAGGGACCCCACCATAACTCTGAAATTCACAGCTTTGAAATTCCTATTTCCCCTCCCTTTTCACGACTTTGGTCCATCTTGATCCAGAGGATGGTGGAAAGTTGTACACAGAGTGTCTTCACTTCCACCATACAGAAATAAAGTTGTCTTCATAAATATCATTGACAGAAAATTTCCCCTACATCAACAATGAGTTTATAATACATTCAACTTTGGTATTTACTTTATATGTCTTACATCCAAAAGCTCTTCACCCACTGCTGCCCACATATGCTGACAACTGTTCTGATCCCAGCAGGAGTAACAGATTTTATTTCTTAAGCACTGCAGAACTACAACCAAAGTGTTATTATTAGATGAAAGATCTCATACTGGCTTTGCAATAGAAGAAAAAGAATTGAAATGAAAATAATCCAGCCTATTTAAAAATGCCCCACATTTTCAAAATTGTGATTTAATTTGGCTTTCAAATCTAACATACTCACATGCTTAAAATTCCAAAGGTATAAAACTGTACACAGAGAATCGTTTCTGTTGTATCTTTGCTATCCTGCCATCTAGTTCTTTCTAGGCTAAACCATGGTTATAAAATGTTTGCATTTCTTCATAGCAATAGTTTGTGTGTAGACAAGCATTTCTGAACATAAATATATCTTGAGAGAATATATCTTGTCTGTTTTCTCTTAACAACTTACCCTGGCAACAGTTTTGTATCAGCACATAAAGAATTTTCTAGTTTCTTTTTCTGGTTGCATACTATTCCATTGCAAGTATATGCATAAGTTATTTACTACAATCAAATAGACAGAAATTTGTTTACAAACTTTTGTTAAGACAAAAACATTCCAATACAGTATCATTTTGCTTATTGGCATTTTGCTTATGTTTCTTTAGAGTAAATTCTTAGAAGTTGAATTTCTGGTTTAAATCTATGTATTATATTTTTATAAGCGTTGTGATTTATACATTTTGAATTACACTTTTAAAAAATTAAAAAAGAATGAAGAAATACCTTTTGAAAAATAAGTCTTCCTTATACCTCTTTTGCTCAACTACTTAGTTCTTTTCCTTAGTAGCAAATAGATTGCGACTTCTTGTATACACTTTCATAGATTTTATACACACACAAGCACACGTATATGCATGTATGCACCTAGAAATTCAGATAGAAAATTTTAATTTATTTAGGTAGATTTGTATTTTCTTCTGCGTTACAGTCTACAAGAATCAGAAAACTCTAACGGATGGCTGAAAAGCGTCAGTGTTAACCATTTAAAATAGAAACATACTCTTAGCCTTATACATTATGGTCCTTTAAGATAATAATATAAACTCCATCAACTTTCCCTAGGCATGGGTTCTATGGCAAGGGAAGAAAGCTATGGATAAATAATATCCTTAGCTGGATATTTTCCAACAAGATCTGATCTAGAGAGTGTTCCCTGTGTGCCTGTTGAACTCTGTAGTCCTGTCTTCTTTCATCTGGAGATTCCTTCCTTCTTTCTCTTCTGTTGGCTCTCCTGATGTCTCCAGCCCATGTGGTCCTCTTTTCTTAATGCCCACTTCCCCACCGAACACCCCCCAGCCCATTCTCAGAATATTACCTTCCATTAGCCCTAGGGTGTTCCAGAGGCAAATTTTTACGAGTTCAAATTTCTAAAAATCTCATCTGCCCTTTTATCTGATTAAATGATGAACTGATAATAGAATTCAAGGTGCAAAATAACATTTTTTTCCAGAAATTTATAGGCATATCTTCAGTCTTACTGTTAAATCCAATACTATTGTAATTTCTGATCCACTTTTTCCCCCTCTCTGGAACATTTCATGTTCTTTGGGTCCTTGCTATCTTAAAAAAAAAGTTACAGTGATACAACTTGATGTGATTTTATTTTTACTCAGTGCCTTGAACACATGGTAGATCTTTTAATTGTGAAATTACTTTGGAGAAATTTTCTTAAAATACATACTTTATTAATGATTTCCTCTTGTATGCTTTCTTTTTTTCTCTCTTTTTCTTTGAAACAATGTTTTAGAACAATGAATCTTCTGGATTTGTCTCCCGATTTTTCCTGTCCCTTCATTTTTTATTACTTCTTTCTTTTTCATTTTGCTTCCTTTTTACTGTTGTTTCTGAGAAAATTCAACTTTATTTTTCAATTTACATTCTTATATTCTTTAAATGTTATTTATTTATTTATTTATTTATTTGTACCAGGGATTGAACTCACAACCTCACGCTTGCCAGGCAGGTACTTGCGCAACTGAACTAAATCCCCAGCCCCTATTTATTTATTTTTAATGTGGCAAACAAACTATATATAATACACAATATCATTTCTATTCTTTCGGGCCATGAGTTCTGTGGCATTAGGTATGCTCACATGGTGTGCAGCCATCACCATCTGTCTCTTTAAACTTTTCATCTTAATGAACTAAAACTCTGTACTCAGAAACTGAGTGATCAGAAACGGCCCATTCCCTGTTTCCCCCAGATCCTTACAATCAATATTCGATTTTTTGTTTCTATGAATTTAACTACTATTTTAGGTACCTCAGGTAAGTGAAATATTTGTGCTTTTATAACTTGATTATTTCAATTAGTACAATATCATTGAGACTCATCCATATTGTAGTATATGTCAAAATTTACTTCCTTTTTAAGGCTGAGTAATTTATATATATATAAACATATACACATCACATTTTATTTTTCTATTCATCTGTTGATGAACACTTCTATATTTTTGACTATTGAAAATAATGCTGCTATAAACACTAGTGTTTCTTATATCTATTTAGCATATTTCTGTATATTTTTTACTTTTAGAGAGTTCTTTCATTCTTTGCACCATTTTATGGTATATATATATATTTTTTTTTCTTTTGTTTTTGAGACAGAGTCTCACTATGTAGTTCAGGCTGGGCTTGTTGAACTCATAGAGATCCTCCTACTTCAGCCTCCCAAGTGCAGTGATAAGCTACCACTAGGCATATATATATATGTATATATATATATGAATATATATATAGAGAGAGACTTGTTCATGCAAAGCAAGAGTTCTACCACTGAGCCACATACTCAGTCCATTTTTTCATTTTTGAAGTCTGAAATATTTTAATTCTCTGAGGGTGAAGATGATAGTACATATCTATATGAATATATGTGTGTCCTTAATATATTTAAATTTATTTTTTCCTGCATAGTATCCATTTCCTCCAGCTGAATTTGATTACTTTGGTATCTGTTTCATGTTAGAGGTGTTTCTGGGTTCTTGTAATCTTTAATATTTTGCTTTGGAAAGAGAAGGGTTTCATTCATGCCTAGCACACATTCTATAGTTGAGCTACATCATCAGCCCCAATATTTTGCTCTTGATTAAGAGTAAAAGAACAAAGAACTAAATGAGATCTCTGAATGTATTTGGGTCTGTGACCTTAAGTTTTACAACAAGGTGACCTGAAAAAGCTGTTTATTGAGACATCTTGTTAGCAGTAGTTTTATGCTTCTCCACTTGGGCTGGCCAGGTTACCAAAAGAAAGTCCACCCAACTCTTTCATGGAAGGTAGGGAAAGATCTGGTTGCCAGTGTCCTGATTGCTGAGTGTAGGAAAGGAAATGAGTGGGTGTTTTTAATGGAATAATTAAGTCTTCAACCATGTCTCACCTCCCTCAATTCAGAAACATCGTGTTCTTTTGAAGAAAATAAAACCACAGACTTATCCCAAGTGGAGAGACTCAGTCTCACTGGTTTGGAACTGGGAAGGAGGCTAACTAGATGACTGCTTCTTAGATTTTCAATCCTTCTTATTTTACCAATGATTCTCCTTCCTTCACTTTCAGCTTCAGAATTATCTAGTGATTCCATTGCTGGAGTCTCTGAGAAGACTATTGTTTCAGTAGGGATGTTTCTCAACTTTCTCTGTTACCAGGTATGTTTCTACTCTCTGGAGTCAGCAAAGAATTTCAGACTTCATCCATCTATTTTCCAGTTTTCAAAAGTATATTGTCATCATCTTGCTTATTCCTTATCTTTCTGTGTCTTTAAAAAATTATTCTTTGAGCTTGCTATAAAAAGAATTCTTGAAGTATTGTGTATGTGTGTCTAAACCCAACTTTAACCCTGAACTGGCTCAGTGTATTTAATTCTTGTCTGGAAAAAAAGGGAAAGAATTTTCTTGATTCACTAAACTATCAGTCACTTTTATGATTTAAAATGTAGTTTTATAGCATTTGTTAATGCTACTTGTTTAAAACTTCTCATTTTATCATCTTACAATAAAATTTAGAAATTGGCTTGTTTCTGTACAAGGAAGGATTTAGGCATAGGCCTAAATCATACGAAGTGCCCATTTTGAAAAGTCAATTGACCTAGCAAATAAATCTATTTAAAAATAATAATATGAAATTTGCCTGTAGATACTTGATTACAAGAATAGTGATTGAGGATGTTTTATTTATTTATGATGGGTTTTAAATTATATTTTTTGGGGTTGCTTGGTCTCCATTTATCAAAAAACAGGGCTCATCTAGGTGGTCTTTTTGCAGGAGTTTCACATATGTTCTTTGAGGTCATTGCAACTGGTCAAATTCAAGTAGTACTGCAGTAATCAAATGAATATGCAAGAGATAATAAGCTTAAAATAAAATGGCACCTGGTTATTACCAAGATATATCTGTTCCCTCTGCTTCATTTTAGTCATAGCTGTTTAATTTCATGAAACAAAAAACAAACAGATTTTTCACTAATGTCAGTACTGCAGAGCTAGCATAGGACAGAAGAGCCAGCTGTACTCGATTTCATCTTATGCATCATCAACAAAATTGGCAGCTAAGTTCTGATTTCAGAGCCTTTATGGTTAATGATGATGTACAAGCTGTGCTTGATTTTAGATACAAGACTGATCTTACTTTGCTGACAGAAAAATCTATTTTTGATTTGTAAATCAGGCAAATTTGATGTGAAATTATTGATGTAGGATAAACGCAGAACATAAAGATATCATTTTTAGACTCACATCTCTAACCCTAAAACTACTTCATTTTATTGTTATTATTATAATCATCATCACCCTTATAATTATTAGCACTATGATGATGGAAACTCAACATTTAACTAAAATTGCAGTGAAGGTTTTTGAATGAATCACATATTGACAAGTAATATACTAACTTACAAATGTGACTGCAATGAAAAGGAGCAAAAGAACTAATTAGCAATTGATTATGTTACTAACCCTGTTCTGGGTATAGTGCTAATTTAAAATCATATTGCAGGTGATCCTACGTTCTATGAAGAATAGTGGAGCAAATAGACATGAAAGAGGGAAAAATTCCTTGATTGAAAACTCTTGGACAATCAAAATTATATCTCAGTGATTGCTTAGGAAACCACTATATTTTTTAATTCATATAAATCAATTTGGTCAAACTTGCTAATGGTGTACCTTTGAATATTATTTGAAGCAGCAATATTGGCCTTATGCAAAACTACAAAGCTTTGAATTTGTGTTAGATGTTATTTCATCTTATTCCCATTTAAAAACTCCCATCCCAGTTCTTTCATGATGTTTCTTCTCTATTACCTCCTGCTCAGATATGCCTCTTGTTTATTCCATACATGTTCCTCCTTAAAATCCAAGGCTCACCTACTGTTTGTCCTATTCCTTTACGATTTTGCAAAGACATGTATGTTAAGAGACTGAAAATGTTTATTTTTTAAAAATATGCTATCCTTCTAGGAGTACAGATTTGCATTTTTAAGAAGAACTCTTGAAGAACTATTGTCAAGACTTGAAATGCCACATCTTCTGTCAAGAATAGCAAAAATCCATATTCTACAATAACTGGATTTTATTTATTGATTCTACCTAGCTTAAAATGTGTGTTTCTGAAGCATAATGAGATAAAGATTAAGATGAAGGGCTTTGCAATCAGACAGACCTATTTTTGAAACTCAATTCCGCCACCTATCTGGTATTAGTTCAGATTTACTTATTTTCAGTTTGGGTTTCTTGTACCCACCTCATCTGGTTCTTGTGAGAAGAAAATTAATAACAGCATATAAGATAACTACTAAAATGTTGAATAATACTAAGGTTACAATAATTATTAGTTATTTTTATGTAATCGACATTATATAATTCATTTTCTTTTTAAATAGTTGATTTTTATTTATCTCAAATATAGATCATATATAGATTCATATATATATATAAATATTTTCATCTCATGTGAGGGAGATATAAACTTAAAAAAACCAAAGATATGTAAGGCTTCAATTTTTTTTGTTTAATTTTGTTTCTCCAACAGTGTATCACACAAGATTTTGTATATAACCATTGCTAAATGAATGACACATTTTATTTAATCTACCATGAAATGTCTGATGATCATATATATTTCTTATAGTGCAGGAATAGCTTACATAAAGGAAAAGATTGGTTTGTATACTAATGTGTTTCAATTGGATTAAATACTTTTGTTTTTCTCCAATTAAAGTCAAATGAGGCATTCCTTTAAATGAGAGGCCCATATCTTTTATCACAAAGATATGTCACAGAAACTTCACAAGTTGTGAATGATACCCAGTATCCTAGGACCTAGTTTACTATCAAGAACCATATTAAATACTTTCAGATTGCTAGAGAAGTGTGCCAAAGTGTACTCTAGGGATCTCAAAGAGTTAATACGCCCCTTAAAAATGTGCCTTGGCTTATTACAAGGGAGTAATTTAAACATTTGTTTTAATAATATAAGCAAAGTAACAACAGCATTTATGATGTTTGATCTAATACTGCAGGGTATACTTAGTAGTGTGAGAGTTAAAATTTTTTGTGAAGTGGGGATCAAAACCTGTTGTCCAAGAATCATTAGAAATCAGCAACCAAGAGGCTATCTCCAGGCACACAGTTTACTCAGCATTTGTAGTGAGTTGGTTCCAGGGATTTAAAAAAATTGTTTCTACAGATTGAGTTCACAATGCTGTCATAATGAGGGACTAGGAAGTGACTTGGAGCGTGTCTGATGCAAAACACCAGACCCTTAAATAGTCAATTTGATGCCTAACAAAATTGAACAGCCTTCTTGATTGGAAGCTGCAGGCTTATTTTTTAAACATTGGAGAAACCTGAATTAACCTACTTAGTGTTTGAATTTGGGGATACAGACATGATCTGAGTAAGAAAATCTTGCCTGTTTCTATATTTACTAATGCTTGTATCTTCCTTCTTGAGAAGCTCAAAGCGCTTTTACCTTGTATTTCACTGCTAATTTGAAGGCAACTCCCTGGCATCAACAGGGCTGAGCATCGTGGAAATGACAGAGCCTCTTTGCATCCTGCATTGCACTGGGGGCCACTCAAAGCAGGCACCCTCACCAAACTACTTGTCTTGGTTACTTTTCTCTCATTGCTGGTGCAAAATACCCAACACCCAAAATCAAGGAAGGATAAGGCTTATTTATAACTCAGAGTTTGTGGATGTTTCAGTCCACAATCAGCTGTCTCCAAGGCAGGGTGGTATGGCACAGAGGCAACAGTTCAAGGAGGCAGAAGACAGCAAAAGCAAAAAGAGCAAAGGAGGCGGGTGGAAGCAAACCTCTTTTCCTCTATTCTGTAAGCAGGTTATTCCCCCTCCCCAGGGAGGGTATAGCACACCATCTCCATGCCCTCCTCTTGCACAGAATGAGTATGCTTATAAAGTGAGGCCCTTGATCCCCTGCTGAATAGGTTAGTTAACTTCTCAAGCTGACACAATGTAGCAACCATTTTACTACTGTTCCTGAACCCTGTCACGGCGATTTCACCTCACAGTCTTCTCTCTTCCCTGGCTACCAAACCTGTGAGCAGCCAATGCTTGGTAGGTTAACATCTTCCATTTTCAACTGATTATCTTCCTTGTCTAGAAAATACTCAAACACTCCAATTTCACCCATATTTCTCCTTCTTATTGATTCCTCTTCAGAAGCACAAGCCCCCTTTATTATCATTTTTGTTTATTAGCTCTGGGCCAAATCCTTCTCACTGCCTATTTTTGTAAATAAAATTTTATTGAGACATAGCCTGATTCATTCCTTTGTTTATTGCTTTCAGAGTAAAAAGGCAGAGTTGAGTAATTGCAACAGAGGCCATCTGGGTGACCAGACTTCAGGTAAGAGTTTGCTGACCTTGCCTAGATACTACTTTTGCTTCACTCTGCACATCCACTCATTTGCTCTTTCATTTCTGCTGTTATCCCATGCTTTTGCACTCTACCTCGTAGAGCTAATAATCCACCATCTGCACTCGCAACTTCATCTCTCAATGTTCCTTTTGCTTTCTTACGAAATGAATTCAACAAGGGACAGACAGCCAGTCCCTGCACTAGGGTGGGTATTTTTCTCATTCTCCAGTGCCACTTCCAAACCCCCAGCTCCATGGAAGTTTATGACATTAGACTTTGTTACCTACTACCCTTCCTTGTCATTATCGTCTAGAGAACTCAGATACTTTCATTGTTTGATAACTTTAGCTCCAGGATCATTGCCTTTTTATCATTCTACTATCATTGTCACTGTCTTCCTTATTAAGACTTCCAAGCTGGGTTTGTGATATATCACTATCAATCTGCGCTCCTCAGATTCTTCCTTTCTTCTCTACCCAGCTTTGATTCTTTTTCTTTATTTTAAATAGGATCTCATGATATAGTCTAGGCTATATCACTGCATCACCCAGACTAGCCTCCAACTGAAGATCCTTCTGCCTCAGCTTCCTGGGATAACAGATGTGTGCCGCTATGCCCAGCTGTACCCAGCTAGATTCTATGTCTTTAATAACATTTTACATTCTCTCATCCCTGCCACCCTCATTCCCTTGATTAAACTGCAATCCTGTTCAACATAATAATCTCCATGCACCAATACAACAGGACATTGATAGGGACTATTCTTACCAATATTACCTTAAATTCTAACTATAAATCTCGAATGGGTAGTCAAGAGAAATCACTGCTTCCAAGTTATTAACATGATGTTTGTATTCTAATTTTTGAAATGATAATTTCATGTCATGTCTTTATTCCTTATATATACTAGACTACTTTATTTCCCATAACCCCAGAGTATAATTCTCATAAATTGTTGAGAAAATAAAAGTAGTTGGACCAAAATTCTCTCGCCTTTCCAACTTAAAACTAGGTATTTTGCTCACTCTATACCTGTTCTCTGTCTGCCTTGATTTGCTACAGTATCTCTGCTCTTACTGACACACACCTTAAGTTTAAGCCTGAATTCTAACCCTTCTCACCTTCTCAAAGGCTTAATTTCTCAACTGTCTGCATACCTGCTTATGAATCATCACTTTTCTTCTCAGTCACTCTGATCATCATAAAATCATAAACCACTTCTATCACAAACTCTTTAAATACACACACACACAGTGCTAAAACAATATTAAGGACAGCAAGAAGATTCTCACTTCACTTGACATCCATCTCTAAAGGTCTCTGGAATCTCAGCTGAAATGTTTCCTCCAAGTAGTCTTCTATGTTCACACAGTTTTCTGCAGGTAGTCACACAGATACATTTTTTTATGTCTTTGAAGTTACTACATTGCATTTATCACTATCCGATAGATAGATAAATAGATAGATAGATAGATAGATAGATAGATAGATAGATAGGTAGATAGATAGATAGATAGATTTGCTTGCTGTTTTTCTGCCCCTTGGAATATTATATAAGCTCTGTGAAAGCAATTATCATCTGTCTGTTTTCTCTTCTGTATTCTCAGTATGTATGACAGACATAGAAGGTCCACAATAATGGTGTTTGAATGACTAAATGAATGAGTTACTTTTTTCTGTCTCCTACTAGGCCACAAGGTCCTCAAGGGCAAGTACTGTGTGTTGTATTCTTTTTATAGTTGGTGTTTACTAAACACTTGTTGCATGAATGAATCATTGCTATAAATGAGCAATAATCTAAAGATAAAAGTTATTAACATGATGTTCTACTTTTAAAATTTGCATTGGCATTTTTACTTAAAAAAATCAAAATGATTTTTTAGGGTTTTACTTATTCCTTCTAAACAAGTGCTAATTTGTGTGACTTATCCATATGCACCAAAATTGATTTTTCTAACTTTAGGGCTTATAAATAAATAAGTATACATATATGTATGTAGATGGATGGCTATATATACACCTACCCACACATATATAAAACATATGTTAGTCCTGCTCTAAGGAACTGCCAAACTTTCTTGGTAAGACTTGCCAATTGCTATCATGTGACAGGATGACAGTTCTCTTCCCTGGGAGAAGTCCAGACTTCCAGTGTCTGGGACAGAAATAATGTAGACCAAGAAACATATATAGCTGGTGATGGATGATTTTTGGCTCCCAAAATGTGAGGTTTGGTTGTCTTATTGGGAGACTATGAAAATCATTAGGCCAGAAATTATTTTTATTTCTACTCAGTTGTAAGAAGTTTTCCTTCCTGTATTTTTGTGTGCAGGCATACTGCAAAGACAATTTGCCTGGTCAATATGGATTTATACTAAACTTTATCACTCAATGATTGCATGAGATCTTTTCGCCAGTGTAGCTGCCTTATTTTTATTGGCATAGTCAGCATGTGTCCAAATATACCAATTATAGATGCTTTCCTGTTACCAATAATATGGTACTCTTTAAGAGTGAAGATGTTTTTGCTCTCATGTAGAACTGATTCTGAGGAGATTACAAAGACTTAAGTGATTGCATTTTGTAGAGGAGATAATAGGAATAGTTTCACCTGAAAACAAGAAAAAGAATTAAACAACAGTGGCCTACACAAATTGGGACCCAGTGGCTTAGTGGCATCAAGGCTTCCATATTTGCAGTTCCATTGGCCTTGACCTCGAAATCGAATGATCGTTGAGTCACAAAGCTGTTCCAACTCACTTGTCCTAGCAAAAAGTATCCAAATGGAGACACAGGAGATGTTGTGAATAAGTGAGTTTCTCTTTATGTAATGTTCTCTTATAAAGGAGAAAAACCTTTCCTTTAACAAACTTGTCTTTACATCTCACTGGCTATAAATTGGTCCCATGGCAGTTCCTCAACCAGTAGCTAGAGCTACCTTTCCTGAGAACCAGAGATCCTTGTCTGATTTCTGAATAAACTTTGGTTCCATCGGAGAGAACTGAAAGGAGGATGCCTTTTGCAATGGCAAGGGATACAGGCTTCATAGTGGTCTACCAGGCACACTCATGAGGTTTCATAGAAGAGATGAAACTTATACTGAATCTTGAATTTAAGTAGAATTTGGCCAGTTATCAAGTTTGGAAATGTTGAAAGGCAAAGAGAACTGCTTCTACAAGTGTATAGAATGGAGAACTGCAAATGATGAGTTGTAGGTGAGCATTCTGTTTGTAGGGTAGTTAGAAAAGAGACTAGAGTTGACGTGAAGGATACATGGAAGGAAAACTCAAGTTCTCACACATTCTGGCATCTTTCTTAGGTTGTTATTAAAAAAGCAAATAAATCCTTGCTTGGGTTTTCACTCCATATGTAACAGAAAACCTAGATGTTTCAAATTCTATACCACCATCGCTTTACATTAAAGTACAAAAGGGAGAGCTTTCATTGCTTCTATTTTGTTCCTCTCTCCCTCTTTCGCTTTGTCCCTACTAAAATGTAACAGGGGAATTCTTCAACAGTTTGCTAAAGTACGCATCACTTAGTGGGTTATGAAGCCTCAGAAGACTTTGCAGCTACTTTTTCCCTACTAAAACTTTTGGAGAAACAAATCTGAGTGCTTAAAGTAAAATCAGTCCTGCAACTGATAACTATTGATTGGGCTACATGA
>RJWT010017272.1:0-19405 GCA_004365215.1 Cuniculus paca | reverse complement strand
TGTCCCAGAGCATGTGGACACCCATCGCCTCGCCTTTCTTCTGTTCCCAGCGGTCCCCGGCATCTCAGGCTCAAAACTCTGGACCATCGCGGTGGTTCAGCAATGGACCGTCCTCAACCCAGGTCTACAGCCTGAGTCCCAGGCTGCTAAAGGACTTGCAAAGGGCCGCATTCAGAGAGACACACCCGCTGCTAATGCCTTGCTCTCAGAACAAGGACATGATAGCCCTGCTGACCTGGGAGCTGCCGGGGAGACACACAGACCTGACCTGACCTGACCTGACCTGGGAGCTGAGAGACACACAGACGCCACCTGGACAGGTCCTGAAGTTCCTCGGCAGTCAGCCTCTGGCTCCAGAGCCGACCTTGAGGTCACGGGAATCACTGCTGCTGAGCGGCCAGGGGAAGCCACCCAACTCTGACAGGCGTCCAAGAGCTCCGTGTCTCACTCCAAAGAGCAACCCTCAGCTCTTGTTGCAGACCTAAGTCTTGAAGGCGTTTGCTGATGCTTGCCTGGATCTAGACCCACTGCTCCATCATCCTACAGCTGAAGAACTTCTGAAACACAAATGCAATGTGGGAAGCTCCAAAGGAACTTCTCTCACTGAACCGCGAGATGGATTTAAGAAAAGGAGGGCAGAGGGACACAGGGAGGATGGGTCTGATTCCCAGGGAACGTAACTCGTCCTGACCGCACTCTGCCTGCAAGAAGCCTGTGCGTGAAACTGAACGGGGCAGGGCCAGGCCCCGCGCGGAATCCGTGCCGTCTGCCCGGGTAACCGCCCCTGCAATCACGCAGCTTCAGCTGCAGACGAGAACAACGCAAGCAGGCAGCGGGCGACGAGGGAACAGAAAAACACTGCATCCCCGATCCAATGGTGAAGAATTGAACGGGGACTGCCAAGTGCTTCGCAGAGGAACCCCTAAGAGACCTAACGTTCCGCACGGACCCGGGGAGACACGCCCCACCCCCGCCAGCCACCTGAGCTTAGCGATGCCGGACTCATCAGTTCCCCCCGCTTTGGAAATCAGCGCAACACTGAAGAAGCTATTCGCTGTTCTGTGCTGATGTTTGCCAGTTTATATTTCGAAGAGTTTTTTGTTTTTGTTTTTGTTTTTGTTTTTGTTTTTCCTGGTGGAGAGGAGAGGTCTTTGGAGACAGGATCTTGCTATGTAGTTCAGGCTGGCCTTGAATTCACTGTGTAGCCCAGGCTGAGTGACGATCCTCCTGCCTCATCCTCCTGAGTGCTGGGATTACAGGTATAAGCCACCACGCCCGGCTAAGAAGTAATTTTTAATAGTTTTACCTGTATTGTAGTTTTCCTTTTTAGGTATCACTATTGCTTAAATTACTAGGATGAGTATCTTTTATATTTTGATCTTTACACTCATGAAACCCGGGTTATTCTAAATAATTAATTCTCATAAGTTATCAAGCTTCAAAATGTTTTTTTCTAACACAAATATATTCTAAAAAAGACTATGGAGAGGTGGAAATAAGTCATGCCTGCTTAAAATAGAAGTTTTTAATAAACTCCTGGAAATGAAACCTGGGAAAATACTGACTCTTACACTAAACTGGTATGAATTCCAGACAGCCCAATGCTTATCCTATTTCAGAGCCCTGCTGGAAGCTTTTATGGGCAACATGTAACAACAGATGTCCCTCCTGGTATGCAGTGTTTATCTTCTCCTTTAAATGGAAGAGGTAATTAACCCTTATTTAATATGGTTAAAAATTTAAAGCAATTATCATCTCGCCAAGGATGGGCTATGGGTAACACTAGAGGAATTAGTCTGGCTTCATTCTTTAAATCTTCAACTCAAACTGCACATTGTACACTTGGATGTAGACAGCTTATAACAGAGCTAATTGTCATGTGATTTAATACCTGATCAACAGGTATGAATAGAACTTGCACTGGCATATTTCTGTCATGGTAGTAAACTGTTCTATAAACTTATTCATTTTTGTTCTTCATAATTACCAGCGTGTCAGAACCATGTGTCCATTTTCAAAAGACTATTTACATGGGCATTTTGCAGTTCGCAGGAGAATAATCACAGTATAGGATGATTTCTGTCCATACCAAGATAAATTAGGCTACACAATGAATTTTCATTTATATTTATGGTACTGGTAAGTGGGTGATAAGCTTTTCTTTAAAATCCAGTATATATGTATGTACATATGTTGTGCCTGCATAAGTGCTGGACAAGGGTTATACATCAGTAGTTGTAGAATTACTGATGTTAGTTTTGATAGTTCATGGTTTATTGTTTAGATCTACAACATTTGGTTTTTGCACAAGGCATTTTTTTAAAAAATCTGAATATTTGCCAGATATTAAAAGATGTCCTACAAGTAAAAAATACAAGTTTTAGTCAAAGTGGCTGTCACATCCTGTTTCTATTTTTAAATAGGGACACTTAAAGTTGTGTGTCATATGCAAAAAAAGCCTTTTCACTGTTGCCTATACTGTAATAATTACTTTTAATATACTGCATTTGAAAGTAATGGTTCAGCTAGAATTTTCACCTGCAATGCAACTGAAATTAATCACAGTTTATAATCTGTAGCAATCTATAAATAGTTTAGCAACTCATACCATAGAACAAATGAATATTTGTTTTGAGACAGGGTGTCTCTATGCAGTTCAGGCCAGTCTCAAATTCATGGAAATCCTCCTGCCTCAGCCTCCTGAGTGCTGGGAGTGTGCCATCATGCCCAGCAAAATGAATGTTTTTTTTTTAAATTAAAGAAAGGAGTTTATAAACTGATTGTTTGAAATTTTACAAAAGAACTGTACCACAGATGCAAACTGTATTGCTTATTCACTACAGTTATTAGTCCTGGAAACTGTTTGTAGGTGACCTATATACCAGTGTTTGGGGAATTTTTTTTTTTTTAGGTTGTTCTTTTTCTTGAGAAAGGGTCTTGTTGTATAGTTCGGGTTGGCCTGGAACTCACTATGTAGCCAAGGATGGCCTCAAATTCATTGCAATCCTCCTGCCTCAGCCTCTCAAGTGCTGGGATTACAGGTGTGTACCACCATGCCTGGCTGTTTTGCAGATTTAGAAAAATAAATGTTTAAAATTTAAAAATAGTAAAATGCTTAAAGTAAGTCTATTTTTTTGATCTCTAAACTGAGGGAAAAGCATTAATTAAACACTACATTAAAATGCATTAGAAACATTACCCTGGGCTGGGGATATAGGTCAGTTGTATAAGCACCTGCCTCGCAAGCGCAAAGTCATGAGTTCGATTTCCAGTAGGAAAAAAAAAAAAAAAGGAAGAAGAAGGAGGAGAAAAAGAAGAGAAACTTTACCCTGTTTGATTCTAACATCTCAGCCATCCTCTTTTGAGGTGCATTTCAACCCAGGCCTGCCTGATACAAAAATATGTTTTCTACTTTCTATTTAGCAGAAATTCTTGTGTACGTGTGGGGCGTTTTCCTTGAATGGACGATCAGGCTTCCCACCCTTCTTGCATGTGTGCAAAACCAGACTGCACTGACCATCGGTACACACGCACGGGGGCTTTCGTGGATGCCACATAATCCCGGGCGTCTCTCCCAGGCAGCAGAGCAGAGTGCACATCAGGGGCCCGGTGAGTTCAGAGTTATCTCCCTGAACCGCACTAACACTGCTCAGGAAGCGCAATCAGCCAGCGTGTGTGTGTGTGCATGCGTTAGTGTATGCGTGTGCATGTGTTTCAGGTTCTGGCTCTGTTGCTAATGGCTGCGTGACGTTGAGCAGTGACACAGCCCCCTTGGTGCTTCCCCCTCCAAACTGGAGATAACAGGAGCACCTGTCTGTCTCTCAGACCCACTTGATTAGATTAGCACTTGCCATGCAGCAGGGTGATGCGCAGCCACTGTGTGGACAGTGTCTGGCCTCCTAGTGTCACTCCACGAGGAACGTGGACAGATAGCCCAGCATGGACCCCACACAGGGAATGCAATTCAGATTGTGGAAATCAACACACGGGAAGATGCTGTACCTCATTAATAATCAGAGAAACACAGACTTATTTTCTAATCTTTCAAGTTGGCAAACAACTCTGAAAACCTATTAGTGCCAGGCATGGTGGTGCACACCTACAGCGCCAGCACTGGGAGGCTGAGTCGGGGGCTCACAGGAGGTTCGAGGCCACCCTGGGATACCCAGTGAGTTCAAGGGCAGCCTGGAATACACAGCGAGACCCTACAGCAGCCCCTGCCCGCAGAACCATCACTGTTTCTTACTACTCTAGGCACAGGGAACTCACTGAGCTTGATCGAGGAGTCACCTCTGACCACACACCAGTTACAAGGCCCTAGAGCCAAGTGTAGCGTGCGTACCTGGTGTCTCAGCCACGCTTGCAAAGCTGAGGCTGGAGGACTCTGAGTTCAAGCCCAGCCTGAGGGCAGAGTGAGCCCTCTGTCCAGAAAAAATAAGCAAGAAAGAAAAAGGAAAACAAGCTCTAGAACTTTAGAAGTTGTTATGGTTGATGCATTGTGTCAATTGAGCAGTTTAGAATTTTAACTGAGAGACTCAGCAGGGAGCCAGGGTTCTTACTTTGTAAATATCCTCATCCTGTGCAAAGCAGGGCAAGGACATTTTGTGAGTGTTACACCCACCCTGAAGGGGGAGGGGTGGGGAGTGGCCTGTGTACAATATAAGGGAGGAGAAGAGGCTTGTTTTTCCCCTTTTGCTCTGGCTGCTGCCTTGAAGTGTTGCCCCAGTGTGATGCCACCCTGCCTTGGAGCCAGCAGATTAGGGACTGAAATCCCCAGAAACTGTAAGCTAAATAAACCTTTCCTTGCCTCACTTTGGGTGTCAGGTGTTTTGTCCCAGCAACGAGAGGAAAGTAACCAAGTCAGAAGTATTCATACTCTGGCCTGGAAATCTATCCCAGTAATCTGTCCCAAGAAAATAATTCCTAATATAGTAAAAATTTTGCGTACAAGAAAACTATACCTGATCTGTCTTCCATTACAGCAAGAAAATCGGCGGCAGACTATTTGTTCAGCTTCAGTAAAATGGCTAAGTAAATATATGGACTGTTTTATACCCACCAGGAAAACTGAAGAGCTTACAACAAGAAAAATATTTATGAGACAACAAAACAGAACACAGAAAGACCCACAAAATGATAGCAGTGTTTGTCTCTAGATGTGACTATGTGTGATTTTGGATTTTATTATACTGTGATTTCCAAACTTTTAAAGAAAGAATACTTTTACAGAAAAAACCCGTAAGACTTAAAGACTAAGGCTGATTCAAAGCCAGCAGCCTCCTGGACGCCCTTCCTTGGAACGAGGCCCCTGCCTTTCTCACTCCAGTCTCTCATGGTTCTCTCTGCCAGGTGCTCCTGACCAGATCCACGCTAAATGGATACACCACAGTAGTTTCCAGCTGTGAATCCCTTCCCATTACCTCTGTCCACGTGGGCAACATCTACCCGAGACCCTGTCACAGCTGCTGCATGACCTCCGGCCCTTATGCGGACCTGACTGCTCTGAAATGACAGAGGAGGCAGCTACAAGCAAGCAGAATGATCTTAAAGTAAGGTTGTGTCTCATCCACTTATCATCTTTTAATTTTTATTTAATTAATTTATTTTTTAAGATGAGGTCTCGCTATGCCGTTCAGGCTGGCCTTAAACCCACTCTGCAGCCCAGGCTGGTCTCGAACTTGCAGTGCTCCTCCTCCCTCAGCCTCCCGAGCGCTGCGATGACAGGTGTGCGCCACCACGCCTGGTTCTTACCACTCATCTTGCCAGTGCTCGGCACATAGCTAGAGGGTCAAACACATCTGCTGAAGGAGCACCAGGACCTTATCGGTGAGCCTGGAGCTGCCTGAGGGCTGCCTGTGAGGCGCTCTCATGGGTTAAGGAAAGCGATCCCTGGAGAGGTGGCTGGGAAGCAGACAGGCCTGGGCTCGACCACCAACACCTAGCCGGCTCCTCGGCGCCGAGTGTCCGCCTCTTCACTGTTCCCCTTCAGTGTGGGAGGGGAAGTGGTGAGGCGGACAGGAGACGGGGCTCCAAGGGTCCCCCAGAGCCCCGGGGAAGCCCACAAAGGAGCTGCACGTGCGTGGAACCAGCAAGCACTCCCCAACTCCAGCTCCGCAATTACAGGGTCCTACCGGGGATGTAGCTCAGTGGCTCGAGCACCTGCCTGGCAAGCACAAGGTCCTGCATTCGATTCCCAGTAAAAAAAAAAAAATTACAAGGCCCTCCGACACAGGGACTGCATTAGAAGTCTCTCCCGTGTGGCCAGGGCCACAGTAGGGCGGGATGGTTCTCCATCTATTTTTACAAATGAACTGCACAGAATTAAGAAGTGCTTCATTAATTCTCTTCCTACTTGCATTAGAACGAGAGTTGTCAAACTTCTGATCTCAGTACCCCTTCACACGCTTAGGTCATTATTGAGAATGCCAACATTTTTCCATATGTGAAACACAGCTATCAATATTGATGGTATTAGGAATTAAAACTAAGACTTAAAAATACTTATTAATTCACTTAAAATTAATGATGTACCCACTACCCATTAACATAAATAATATACTTCAGTAAATATAACGTTTTCTAAATCATGATAAATATGGTAAGAAGGTTGATATTGTTTTACATTTCTTTGATATTTTTTTAGTGTCCAGCTTTATAGAATACAGATTACATATTTGCTCCTGCATTTAATTTGTTGTAACGTACATTTTGGTAAAAGTCTAGAGAAAGTCCAGTCAGTTTTCCAGAAAGTGACTGGAAAAAGGGAAGAATAGCTCACAAATTTCTCAGTTTACCTGGATGGTCTCTGATAAGCAATGTGTGGAAGACCTGGTCATGTGCTGTCCCACTGCCGTTCACTGCCTGCCTGCACGGTGAATGGCTCCATGGAAGCTATCCACCCATCATCTGGTAAATGTTCACTCACTCAGCCACACCGAGAGCCCTAATATTGACATATTTCAATATGTGAGTTTGTTTTGTTTTGTTTTGTTTTGTTTTGTTGTCTGAGACGGGGTCTCACTATGAAGTTCAGGCTGGCCTTGAGCTCACAACAACCCTCCTGCCTCAGCCTCCCAAGTGCTGGGATTACAGGTGTGAGCCACCACGCCCAGATTGATATGTATTTTTAAAATCACATTAAACATTATCATCAGTCTCATCAGAGAAGTATTGAGAAGGTACTGAGCTCCAGTCTTCCAGAATTCTAATTTTCACTTGAAAGCCTAATTTCATTATTGGCAACCAGTCCTGTCAGTTGAGTTCCTTGAGGTGACAGACTCATGTTGTCCTTGCTGGGGGAAACGGCTACCAAATAACCACATGTGACTGTCCTTGTCTGTCAGTCACTCTCTCCAGAGTGCATGGCATTTGACCACAGCGCAGACGGCTGGCTGCCCTGCACAAGTGCTTTCCCTTCGAAGACACAGGCCTTCCTGCCCCAAACACCGCGAGGCGATGTTCTAATGCCAGCATCCTCTGGTCACAGAGTAAACTGATGGAGACCCACCAAGCATCAAAATGTAACAGAGTAAGGATTCTCACTACAGCCAGGCATGGGGGCGCGCGCCTGCAATCCCAGCCCTCAGGAGGCTGAGGCAGGAGGATCATTGCGAGTTCAAGGCCAGCCTGAACTGCATAGTGAGACCCTGTCTCAAAGACAGAAAGAAAAGATTTCTTACTACTTGGTAGAGACATCGCCTTCTGCTGTGTCTGGTGAAGGACACGCTTTGCTGCCCCTGGCCGTGCTGAGCCACCAGCATGTCACCCAGTTACTCTTGCACCATCGGTTTGATGGCATAGCGGCGAAGCAGGTAAATAGTGTCTTATTACTATGAGAACAGTTTTGACCTGGGGACCCCTAGAGAGTCACAGGCACCCCAAGTGTCCATAGACGGTGCTTAGAGAACTGCTGCCTTCCCCTTCTCTTCCTTCAAGCTGCCCACATTCAGGCCAGGAAAGCACCCGCTGTGGAAGACGTCGTCTTAGCTAACAAACAAGGACACACAGGGGCCCTGGACCCACGACAGGAGCTGACCCTGGTCAAACCCAAGCTAACTCGCTGTGCTGGCCGGGTGTCCCAGGCAGGCAGGAATCAGCAAGGGTGAGTGGTAGCTGCTGGCCACTTCCACCCGAGACAGGGAGGACTTCCGGTCTGTTTATGAGGCAGGTGCTGATGCTGCCTTTCGGGACCCTCCTTCCACCCTGTGGCAACCCTGTTGATCTTTTCCAACGCATGCCCCCCAAAGGCCCTGTGCCACCGTCCTGCTCACCCTCCTCCAGTATCGCCCACCCCTGCTTTCCCACCCCTGCAAACCTCGAAGGGCATGCGGGCTGGCTTTGTCTTCCGTGAGTTTAACTGGCTTGTTGGGCCCCCCCAAATCAAACCCAGCTGTGCCTGAATTACACAGCCACTGCTGCATCACTCTGGGGAAGTTATTCCACTTATCTGGGACTCCACTTCCTCCTTTGTGAAGCATGGCTAAAACCTTCGCTGGGGAGTTTTATTATGGCTCGTGACTCTACACTAAACCCAGAATAGTCTCTATAAAACACTAAGTGCTCAGTCTGTGGTAGCTACTGACTCAGGGTTCCCTAGAAATGAACTTTACCTCCCCAGTCCTTGTGTACCTCAACTGCTGTGCATCTCTGCTCGCCGTGTGCAACCCTTCTCTGTTGTTTGATTCCCTTGGTGATGCGCAGACAGAGTCCCCTGGGCGCCACCTGGTATAAAGGACGCCTCTGCTTCCTGGTCTGGAGGGGCCTGTTTTCCCGAAAGGAAACGACGCCTGCTGTTTGCTTATGAGCCCCTGGGGTGCTCTGAATCACAGGCCAAAACACAGGCACCCTGCTCCCAGGAAGCAGCCTTCTGTTTCTCTCCGCCGACTTTCTATGCCAGGGCCCTGTTGATGGATCCCTGCCTTTACTGGTCTCAGCACGTCCCTGCCACAACATCCGAATGCATCTCAGTGGATTTAATTCAAACACTCCTCAGACTTACTAAAAAGGAAACAGATCTGCAAAAGCAATAACACTAGCAGGAAATGCTCTACCTGCGACTAGGCTCACGATTCCCAGGAGACATCAAGTGACACCGAGGCTATGTATTAGTGAAGACAAGAGAGGAGTCTGGGGGTGCCCTGTACACACAACCACAAAGAGGAATCAGTCGGAGCCCAGTGGACAGTAAAGTGTGGGGGAGAAAAATAAAAGCCAGACAGCGTAGAAGAAAAGGAACGCACAATCAGCAGTTATAACGTATACAGTAGACTCTTACCTGCTTGATCAAGTTCGAGCAAAAACTAAGGGACACGCATAGAGTGAAGTAACTTCTTTACCTGGAAGAGGCTGGAAAACTAAAGGTTATGACCCACAAAACAGTCTCCTATCCAGCTTTGCTTTTCCTCCCTCTCCCTCCAGCCTTCCCCTCCAAAAACTGAAAAAGTTCATTTTAATGTGACCCACAAGATTCTCCAGCTGGCAGTAATGATCTTTAAAAGAGTGTTTGAAGTCTGTTGATTCCATTCTACTGTCAATGAGTCACCTGTGTAGCTTCAGAAAATACATTTTACATGTTTGGTGACTCAGTCTACCCCACTATAAATGGGCCCAATAATGACCACTAGAATACTTAATGTTTCCAAAACACCATGTGACAGCCCTTGTGGAAAAGATCCTCACAGTATAAAATATTAATTTTGTTTGCCAAATAAACTTCAACCAACAAATCAATTTAAAAAGTCATATGCTCGATGGGCATGGTGGCGCACACCTATAATTCCAGCACTAGGGAGGCTGAGGCAGGAGGATTGTTGTGAGTTTGAAAACAGCCTAGGCTACAAAGTGAGTTCAAGGTCAGGCCAAACTGCATAGCAAGACCCTGTCTCAAAAAGACAAAAAAAGGAAAAAAAACCCTAAAATTTTACTGGATGAATAAAAGTTACTTTTGCCAAACCTATACTACAAAATAACACTCAAATGACTGATAAAGGAGACTGACACATACACAACATTAAAGTACAAGACATAAATAGCCCATCAGTAATATTTTGGGAAATTGTGGAATCACATTCGACCTGCTTACTTGCTTGTTGGGTAAGATTAAAAAAAAAAAAAAAAAAAGGCCGGAGGAGCCTGAAGCTCAGAGGAACTATCAGTCAGGAAATGGGTCTCACCTGGAGCTACCCGAGCAGCAGCAGACTTGTCCTGGCAGGGAAGCCAGCTGGCAGATTCCCCCAGGGACCACGGACAGCACTGGGCCGAGCTCCAGGCGGGGCTCGTTCACACAGCTCCGAGGGGGCTCCCACACCTCTTCCGACGGTACCTCAGTGCGGACTGAATTTGGCTCCCTGGCAACGCACATTTAAAAACGTAAAAGTCCTGAAGAGCAATGAGGTGAGGAAAGACGGGCAGCGAACAGAGAACACGAGAGCCATGGCAATACGCCTGCTGAACAAAAATCAATTCATATTCCGATACTCACTTTCTAAGACTAAAATGAAGTTTACAGACACATAAGACAAAAACTCACGTCCTCCTTAGCCATGCATTTTTATAAATAAAATATGGTTTGTTACAATAAGACACATTTTTCCAGGTTAATCTTAAAAAACCATTCCAGAAAGTCACTGTCAAAATTTAAAATATAGCCAGGCACAGTGATGTCCGCCTGAAATCCCAGCCCTCAGAAGGCTGAGGCAGGAGGACTGCTTCGCATTTGAGGCCAGCCTGGGCTACAAAGTGAGTTCGAAGTCAGCCTGAACTGCACAGTGAATCCCTGTCTCAAAAAGACAATAACAACAAAAAAAATTTTTTTAAATTAAAATGTAGAAAACATTTTCTCTAGATCCCAGAGTATGCATAATCCCACTTTAAGAAATTTACTTTCTAAGTTATCTGGATTCTGAATGAACTCTAGCATAATTCCATAGTACAAGAGTAAAGCTCTTCATGAAATCATAGAAGTTAATTTTCTAGAATCTTCTCACTGATAAAATTATGCCTGTAAAACAAACACATTATTGAGAAATACCAATGGATCTGCATCTCAAGCAGTCGTTAGGCTGGAATGAGTCATCATTTGCCAATTCCAACTAAATACTTCTGCCTTCCACTGAAGGAGCCAGGAGATTACATATCACATTTCCTGAAAAGGTAGGGAGGGTTGTTCTTTGCCCTTCAAAACGCCCTCTTCACAGGAGGACACATTCAAAGCACATGGAAAGTGTTACACAACACACGGAAACTGACTTTATGTAGAATGTAACCTCATTGCAGGCGCTTCCCAGCTTGAATTGATGCAAATTACACTACTCACCCCAGAGAGAGGGGAACATTAATCAGGCCAAGTAGAAATACAAACATAAAGTTTCTCCTTTCCAATTTACTCAAATCACAATTGTTAAACAAACTGCTAAAATCAAAGCCGGGCGTGGTGGCTCACGCCTGTAATCCCAGCACTTGGGAGGCTGAGACAGGCAGATCGTTGTGAGTTCGAGACCAGCCTGGGCTACAAAGTGAGCTCAAGGCCAGCCTGAACGGCATAGCGAGATCCTGTCTCAAAAACAGGGCCGGGGATCTAGTTCAGTGGTCTAAGCGCCTGCCTGGCAAATGTGAGGTCATGAGTTCAATCCCCGGTGCCGCAAAAAAAAAAAAAAAAAAAAAGTTGCTAAAATCAAAGAAGGAAATAACCTGAGGAAATTATATGTAAAGGTAATTTTTTTTTAAGATGGGCTCTTGCTATGTTACCCACTCTGGTTTGGAATGCCTGGGCTCAAGTGACCCTCCTACTTCAGCCTCCCAAACAGCTGGGACTACCAGGATGTACCATCATGCCCAGCTAAGCTAATTTTTAAAAGAATTAACACGAACAGCTAAGTACGTAAGTTGTACCCTCCAGAGAAATTCATCATTTTTACCAGAAGAGTCACTTAACTATCTTTCATGGCCAAAGCCATTGAAAACTAATGTTCACATTAGTTGGTACCAATTTGAAAACAGCCTATACATTCAGGAAAGCCAAGGAACTGGTATTTGTCAAGGTAAAGCCAGAGGCCACTTGTCCAGCAGACCTGGCATACCAGGAATGATTCAGATAATGACAGTAAATAAAGCTATCAGAATAACTCTATTTAAATAAGCATGTAAATAAGAACATGAGTTTTATAGGAGAAGCTCTCCATTTCAGAGTAGACTTGAAGCGCTAGGAAGTGAGGGGATTAGTAGGAGAATTCAGGAATCAGAGTAAGACCCGTTACTGGCCCAAGCTGTGGGGTTTCAAGGACAGGTCTGGAATCTGAAGGCCAATCCCTGTGGGGACCCTAACGACAAGCCCCGCTCTTCCTTGAGGAACCAGACTCGGTCAAAACTGGAATTTCGCAACTCTTTAAAAACGTTGACAAGACTAAGTAGAGCGAGCAGACTGCTGGGCACACAGCAGACACCCAAAGGCAGCTCTGACCACTGGCAGAACCAATTGTGCTGGATTTAAGTCAGGTACTTGGTGCCTACCATTTCACCAAGACTCAGTACTTAGGGTAGGCAGATCACCATCCCAGACTTTCACTTGTGATTGGGAAACAGGACGAGCAATAGTATGTTCTGAACAAATATTTACACAGCATTTATTAAGTGCCAGGTGTATTCTACGGCTTTTATGAATATTAGCTAATTTAAGGCTCACCACAGACTTATGCTGTACGTACGATTATACACATTTGGCAGAAGAGGAAACTGAGATACGACAGGTAAATAACTTAGACAAGGTCACATGCCTACCAAGTCACACGGCCAAGATCCAAACTCTGACTTCAGAGTCCAAACTCTTAACCATAATTAAGCAAAAGAAAATATTAGGAAGCCAAGCAATTATAAAGTTAAGGGGAAAAAAAAAAAACCTCAATAATGAACTAGTCCAAACTCCTCCATTTTAAAAATTAAACAAATATGGGAGAATGGAGCCCCCAAAACAAACTAGACCACCAGAACTACACAATGAACACCCAGAGGCCAGAATCCCTGCAGCTTTCTCCTTGGATGAAGCCCACTGTTCTTTGAGGCCTACGTTTTGTCTTTTGTTTTTTTGGTTTCTTTTGGGTACTGAGAATCGAACTCACCACCCTGCACTTGCCAGGCAGATACTTATGCCACTGAGCTACATCCCTGGCCCCTGAAGCCTGTGTTCTGCCTTTGCAGTCTGATGAGGGATGGGACTTGTGTCTTCCGCCTCTTTGCAATCCTACTGCCATACCACGTGCCACACACAAGGCATCGTGTCACACGGAAAGGGGTGCAGCCCAGGGGGCAACGATGTAGCCTGTGTCCAGAAGAGAGGAAAGATGAAAGGGTCTTCCTACTCCAACTGTGCTCACTGCTTGGCCACCTTCTCTCTCTCTCTCTCTCTCTCTCTCTCTCTCTCTCTCTCTCTCTCTCTCTCAGACAGGGTCTTACTATGTAGCTCAGGTTGGTTTTAAACTTCTATGGAACCCACATTGACCTTGAACTCCTGGTGATCCTCCTGCCTCAGCCTCTCAAGTGCTGGGATTACAGGTGTGCACACTACACCCACACCCGGCTTGCCCACCTTCCCTTTTCCCTTATTTGGATAGAGAACACATACACATGCACACACACATGCACAGCCTGTGTCTATGTAAGGTTTCCAGAGTAACAGGGGTTGGAATTCACCCTCCTCAAGATCTGGAATATAAGTTAAGGAAGAAAGAAACTGAGAGAAAATGAAACCTAATAAATGACTCGGTGGCAAGTGTGGAGATGGCTGTCTAGTCTGAGAACCCGCATGTATGCACAAAGATGTCCCAAGAACAGTCACTTTTCTATTTTACTTTTTGGCTCTTTGAGCCAGGGTCTCGCCATGCAGTTCGGGCTGGTCTTGAACTCCCTGGGCAGCCCAGGCCAGCCCAGCCCCCCTGCAGCCATCCTGCACAGCCCCTATCTGGAGCCTCATCTTTACCCTGTGGGCAAGCAAGAGGACTGAGCCCAATGCACCCTGGCTGGGGTCACTGACCTTTTCTGAGTTTGGGTAAAGAACCAAGAAGGAAACACAGTTTTTTTCTGTGAAGTCATTTTCTCCATAATGAACCAAAGCATCAACAGAGACTCATTACAGTCTAGGTGTGCCCCAAGCCAGGGCCCCAGAAATGTCCCTAGAGATGGGCACAAAGAACACCCCCCCCACAGAGCCTTCCCTGACCTGAAGGACCTGGCAGACCTGCAAACGCCACACTTCGCAAAAGCCCGGCAAAAGATTACACCAGCATACTATATTCTCAGTCACCTGCAGGAAGTCACACCCCCACCACCCCTTCCACAGTGCAATCCAATCGTTTCCACCTCAGCTCAGGAGCCTGTCCGGTTCTCCTCAGCCTCGAGGGAACGCTTACCCCAGCACAGCACTGCTCGGGACCCCTGGATGATGACCACGGTGACGGTCTCTGTGGCCAAGTGCGCCTGTGTCTGCCCAGGCCGAGCTAGAGGATCCCCACGGGACGTCTGGCGTGGTTCAAGCAGGGCGATGATCCTTAACTAGAAGCGACGGCAGCAATGTGGCAATTACCAGAAAGAAAACACGATGAGGCATGGCCTAATAGTAGGCTCACTCTGAAAGCCACGCAGCAAGGAGACAGGAGTCCCAGGAAGGCCTCAAACACACATCACACACGTCCTCTGTCACCTGACGAGACCTTGGGCTGTTTGCTCAGTGTCCCCAGCTCAGATGGCCACGCTCCACATTAGGCCTCAGGGGACCCGAGAAATGATGGTCATATCTGAACCTCTTCTGGAAGCAGAGAGTAAGGGACATGGATCTGGGGATTCTCCACTCCGTCCCTGAGACTCTTCCCTGCCCCATCAGGCACTGTCATGACCCGTCTTGGTGGCACACCATGCTCATGTGGCAGCTCTAACCTGGGCATCGCCACCAGCCAAACCACCAAGGATTGCTGCCTCTGGCCTATAAATCTCTGAAACCAGCTCCTTTCCTCGGGGCCTGCAAACAAAGCAGGCTCGGCCCTGCCCTGTTCCTTGCTCCTGAAATGAGTCCCTCATGTGTGCATTTACCTTCTTAGATAAATAAGTCCCTTCTTCTCCAGTCTTCTTACCACCCTTTTGGTGCGATACCGACTTATCCACAACTAGGCACGGGGCGAATGTTCACAGGTACCCTCTCACTTGAGCCTCGCCATGCCACCAGCAGGCGTGGTTACCGTAACACCCTGTTCACGAACAAGGAAACCAGCTCCCAGGGGGTAAGCAACTTCCTCAAGGGTGCACAGCCTACTGTAAGTGTTGGGGCTGCTCTAAGGTTGCACAGCCTACTCTAAGTGTTAGGGCTGCTCCAAGGGCGTGCAACCCGCTGTAAGCGTTAGGGCTGCTCCAAGGGTGCACAGTCTACTGTAAGTGTTGGGGCTGCTCTAAGGTTGTACAGCCTACTCTAAGTGCTAGGGCTGCTCCAAGGGTGCACAGCCTACTCTAAGTTAGGGCTGCTCTAAGGTTGCACAGCCTACTCTAAGTGTTAGGGCTGCTCCAAGAGTGCGCAGCCTGCTGTAAGTGTTCAGCTAGGCTTCAAATCTCAATTATGTTCTCTAACCCATGCTTTTTAAAAAAAGTTTTGATATAATACACATACCAAAGAGGCACCAATTTCAAGTGGACAATTCCATACTAAAATTTTTAGTATGTTCAGAGTCATATGGTTATCATCATGACGTTAAGAATCTTTTCATCACACCAAAAAAAACCCCATACCCAGGGGAAGTCACTTTCTTTCTCACCAGTAAAGTCATTCCGCCAGCTTCTAGACAACCACTCATCTACCGTATGGAATTGCAGACCGCGCAGTCTTTTGTGGCTGGGTTCTTTCATGTCTCACAGTTCATTCATGCTGTAGCTTGTATCAGTGCTTCATACCACTGCCAAATAATACTCTGCTGTATGGATATACTGCACCACATTTATTTACCTATTCCTCAGCTACTGGACACCCGGGCTGTTTCCACATCTTGGCCATCGCGACTAAAGCTGCTATTAAACATTCATGAGCGAGTGTTTGTCTGAACACCTGTTTTCAAGTCCTTGGTGTAAATACCTGGATGGAGAGCTGTTGCTGGGTACATGGTAACTCTGGTAAACTTCTGAGGAACTGGCCGTTTTCCCATTTTACACTTCCATCAGCAGCACGAAGGCCCGAGTCTGTCCACATCCTGTGATACTTCATATCGGATCGTTTTCATTCCTGCTGTCCTAGTAGGTTTTAAGTGGTGTCTCACTGTGGCTGAGATTTGCATTTCCCTGACAGCTAACCCTGAGCAAGCTTTCCTGTGCATAACTATCTGGACACCGCCTTTGGACGGATCGATTCAAGGCCTTCTCCCATTTCATAAGGAATATTTTCATTCTTGAGTTATAAAAGAGTTCTGGTACCCATTTCTTATCAGATACATAATCTTCAGCTTTTCCCACTTTACTTGATGTCCTTTCAAGCACATGAATTTTTTAAATTTTGGTAAAATCGATTTCATTTATTTATTTCTTTTTTTTGTGCTTTTGGTGTCATATGTAAGAAATTACTGGGCACCAAAATTACCAAGGTTACAAAGGTTAGCCAGGCATGCTGGCACACACCTGTATCCCAGCACTCGGGAGGCTGAGGCAGGAAGACTGCCAAGAGCTTGAGGCAAGCCTCAGCCACATATTGAATTCAAGGTCAGCATGAACTACCTAGCAAGACTCTGTCTCAAAAAACAAAACAAGCTGGGAATATAGTTCAGTGGCACAGTGGCTGCTGGCAAATGTCAGGTTGTGAGTTCAATTTCTGGTACAAAAAAAACAAAACAAACAAAAAACTAAAGATTTACTCCTATGTTTTCTTCTATGAATTTCATAGTTTAATTTCCATATTAAGGTCCCATTTTGAATTAGTATTTTATTTGATGTGAGAAAGGGATTCAGTTTCATTTTTTCACACGTCAATTACCAGGTACTCTGTACCTACCATTTGTTGAAGACTATTCTTTCTCTATTGGTTCATTTTGCTATCTTTGTTGAAAATCAACTGACCACAAATCCAAAGGTAGAGCCTATACTTTTTAAAGCAAATGTACACTGTCACTCTGCCTAGACTGATTATTTAAACAAAGTGTTAACAAAATCATATAATCCCTAAAAAAGTTATAATTATTACCTCTGATAGCTGGACTTTCATCGTATTTCTTTTGTAGTGTGTTTTTATACAATGAATGTGTATTATTTTTATGAAAGTAGCTTTTAAAAGCTAGTTAATTTAAAGAAATTTTAAAACTCTATTACACAACATGAAGACAGGATTAAAAGTTAGACAGCTAGTTTTTTTATGAACCAGACATTCAGATGCTACAAATACTTTCAGGGGCTTGGGTGCAGCTCAGTGGCAGGGCACTTGCCTAGCACGAGCAAGTCCCTGGGTCCCAGTCCTTCCATTGAAAAAAAAGTATATATATATCTGGCTAGATGCCAAATTGAGAAGTGATACAGAAAGTCTCTTCGCTTTGAGATATGGGTGTTATGGTTCACACACTTTTGTCCCTTCAAGTCCGTATGTTGGAATTTTCACTCCCAAGGTGATAGTCCTGGGAGGAAGGGGCTCTGGGAGGTGATTAGGGGCCCTCATGAATGGAATGAACACAGGTGTAAAAGAAACCCAGAGCTGTGGTCTCTGCCATGCGAGAAAGCACCATCTCTGAACCCGAAGTGGGGCTCTGCCTGCCGCGCGGTCTCCTGAGACTCGGATGTTGGACTTCCGGTCTCCAGAACTACGGGTAACCTCACTTGTTTGTTTTTGGGTTTTTTTTGTTTTTTTGCGGCACTGGGGATTGAACTCACGACCTTGCGCTTGCCAGGCAGGCGCTTAGGCCGCTGAGCTAGATCTCAGGCCCTACCTCACTTGTTTTTAAGCTATCAGTTTATGGCAGTTTGTTACAGCAGTCTGAACGGCTAAAACAACGAGAAATGAGTTCTGCTTAAAGGGAACCTGAAATCTGTACCATTTAATTGCAGGACCCCAAAGAGTGATGGGGTTTCCTACTTGCGGCAGAACAGACCAGACCAGACCAGACCATATCATCTGCTCTCCGTGAATCAGCAGTGTAAGCTGCGCCCAATCCTTGCTTGCATCGGAATGGCCACGGTTTCCTGGCTCTTACCAGTGGCTTTCCGAATCAGAACTGCAGGTGCGGGGCCCGGGGATCAATACTCACGTGTGTGCAATGACATACGTGTGCGAATCTACAGGCTGCTGCTGCTGCTGCTGTTGGGACTGTGGTCTCACTACATGGTCCAGGCTGGCCTCAACCTTGCAGCCCTAAATGCACATGTTTTAAGTGTTCCCTGGTAACCCTAATGCATACTCCTCATTAAGAACTTTTGAATTAAAGCAACATGACACATGACTAGAGTCCCACCAATCACACTTCAAAAATGTCTAAATTCTGGGTATTTTCTCTTTTTCATTATTTTTATTTAGAAGGCAACACAGAAATAAGGGTGCCTGGTGGCAGCATCTCACGGAGAGCATCACAGAATGTCAGCATGGGAGACTTCTGGAGTCATTAGGCCAACTATTCATCACGCTGCTGAAGAAACCGAGGTCAAGTCAGGTAATTAATCGCGCTGGAGCCCGGGATGTCACACAGGCTCCTAATTCCATTATGCCTGACTGAGTCCTTCAGCTTTGCGAGGTGACTGACTCTAACCGGAGGTGACAATATCTTACATAACTCCCACACTGGGGCATCACCCAGCTATTAAGCACAAGTATTTGTCAACACGCAGAACCTGGTACCGAGGCCCTCTGGGAAACAGGTGTATCTTCTGTGACCCAGAAAAGTTGCACTGTTACTGGGGAGACACCTTCAAAAATAAGCAGTTGCATAAATAATAAGAGACTGCCCAAAATCATCAGAATTTTCTCTTAAATTCTGTCTCTTACAATAAAAAAGTTTGGCCGCGAGCTTATCATTTGTTTTTGAATTTTTGTCAATTTTGAAATACAATTTAAAGCAGGGTTCAGTCAGGTATGGTGGTGCACGCCTGTAATCCCAACACTCAGGAGGCTGAGGCTAGAGGATCACCATGAATTCAGGGCCAGCCTGGGCTATGTAAGCGAGTTCAAGACCAGCCTGGACTACATAGTGAGACTCTGCCTAAAAAAAAAAAAAAAAAAAAAATATATATATATATATATATATATATATATATATATATAATAAATCTGTTTTCAAAGAAATATATTTGGTAAGTATTGTGAGATTAGGATAAAACCAGGTGGTTAAAAAAACTCAGATAAGGGGCCAGGGATTTAGCTCAGCGGGTAAGCGCTTGCCTGGCAAGCACGAGGTCGTGAGTTCGATCCCTG
>RJWT010017271.1:0-19429 GCA_004365215.1 Cuniculus paca | reverse complement strand
CAAGAATCCTCAGTAAAATACTGGCAAATAGAATGCAACAAATCCAGAAGATTATACACCATGATCAAGTGGGATTCATCCCAGGAATGCAAAGATGGTTCAACATATGCAAATCAATAAATGTAAAACACCATATCAACAGAGCCAAAGACAAGAATCACATGACCATCTCAATAGATGCAGAAAAAGCTTTCAACAAAGTCCAACACTTATTCATGACAAAAATCCTACAGAAAATTGGAATAGATGGTCTTTACCTCAATCTGATCAAAGCCATATATGATAAACCAACAGCCAACATCTTACTAAATGGATAGTACCTGAAAACTTTCAACCTAAAATCAGGAACAAGATAAGGACGTCCATTATCACCACTCCTTATTCAATACAGTTCTTGAAACATTAGCTAGAGCAAATAGACAAGAGAGAGAAATAAAAGGAATAAGGATAGGAAACAAAGAAGTTAAGTTATCATTATTTGCAGATGATATGACACTCTACATAGAAGACCCCAAAACTCCCTTGAAAGACTTCTAGATGGATAACCAAATTCAGTAAGGTAGCTGGATACAAAGTCCACACTCAAAAATCAATAGCAACTCAATGACAAACTCACTGAGAGAGAAATAAGGGAAACCACACTCTTCACTATAGCATCCAAAAAATGAAATACTTAGGAATCAATCTAACAAGGGAAATAAAAGATCTATTCAGTGAAAATTACAGTACTCTGAAAAAGGAAATCGAAGAGGATTTCATATAATGGAAAGACATTCCCTGTTCATGGATAGGAAGAATAAACATTGTGAAAATGGTCATTCTCCCAAAATTGTTATACAGATTTAAGACAATTCCAATCAGAATACCATTTGCATACCTCACAGATCTAGAGAAATCATTCCTAAAATTCATCTGGCACCAGGAGAGACCTAGAATAGCAAAGGCGATTCTGGGTAACAAAGGCAAGGCAAGAGGCATCACAATGCCCAACTTGAAATTATACTACAAAACTACTGTGATAAAATCAGCATGGTACTGGAATCAAAACAGACCTGACGATCAATGGAATAGATTAGACTATACAGCCACAACTACAGACACACTCAGCTACCTCATCTTCGACAAAGGAGCCAAACATGTTAACTGGAAGGAAGACAGCCTCTTTAACAAGTGGTGCTGGGAAAACTGGCTTTCCACATGCTGAAAACGAAAACTATATCCATGTCTATCACCATGCACTAAACTAAAGTCAAAATGGATCAAAGATCTAAATATTAAAACAGAAACACTAAATCTTCTGGAAGACAAAGTAAGTAGAAACTTGACGATGTAAGAGTAGGCAGAGTTCATGAACAAAAATCAAACTGCACAGGCAATACTTCCCAGAATCAGCAACTGGGATCTTGTCTTATTAAAAAGTTTTTGCATGTCAAAAGAAATCTCCAACAGAGTGAAAAGAAAACCCACAAATTGGGAAAATATCTTGGCCAAGTGTCCCTCAGACAAAGGACTCCTATCTAGAATATATAAAGAATTTTAAAAAATCAGGTCCCCAAAATTCAAGGACCCCATCCAAAAATGGGCATCTTATATGAATACAACACTTCTCAGATGAAGAAATACAAACGACAAACAAATATATGAAAAAATGTTCAACATCAGTGGTCATTTGAGAAATGCAAATTAAAACACCACTGAGATTCCATCTCCAGAAAGAATGACCAGGATCAAGAAAATAACAATACAAATACTGGAGGGGCTATCGGGAAAAAGGAACTCTTCTCCACTTCTGGTGGGAGTGTAGACTGGTGCAACCACTGTGGAAATCAGTGTGGAGATTCCTTAAAAAACTAGGATCAGAGATTCCATTTGACCCAGCTATCCTGCTTCTGGACATCTTCCCAGAAGAATTGAAAACATCATACCACAGTGATGTATGTGCTCTCATGTTTATTGCAGCACAATTTATAATAGCCAGATCTTGGAAATAATCCAGGTGCCCATCAGTCAAAGAATGGATAAAAAAGATGTATTTTTTACAATGGGGTACTACTCAGCTATAAAGAAAGATTGCATCGAGGCTTTTATAGGTATATAGACACGACTTGAGACCATACTAAGTCAAATAAATCAAACTCATATGTGGAAATACCATATTGTCTCCTTAGTGTAAGAAACTGAAAGAGTAAATATGATCCAAAATCTGCAATAAGTATTGTGTAAGGGTAAGAAACTGCTCAAAGAGGAAAAGTAACTGGGATAGGGGAAAGAAGGAAAAAAAGGGAAACGGAAAAAGATATAAATTATATACATAAGGTAGGTAAAATGGCTATACTAATGGTATTAGTTCTTGGAAAAGAACAGTTAATACTCATGATTAGATCAATTTTACATGTCTATATTTGGTAATCTAAGCAACCCTTCTGAAGGTAACAATATGCAATATTACAACCATTAAATTCCTGTCATCCTGTTTTGTAAACCTGTACTGTTACTGTTTTGGGTTTGTTGTTTGTTTGTCTCTTTTGCTTTTTGTTTTTCTTTTCTGTCTTTTTTTTCTCTTAAATAAATAAAAAAAATTTTTGTCTCAAATGTTGCACGGGGAACCAAATTAGACTAAACCTAGGGATTCACCATTCATCAACAGATTATTTGTAATTTAGATGATTTTGTAAAGCCCTTTTGGATGCAAGCTTAGTCAGGAAGTTTAATTGTCCTGATTCAGGAGTAGATGCTCTCAAAATCTTTTCTTAGTAGATGTGGACCATGTGGACCAGAGCTATGAAGATGTCATATGCACATCATAGAAATTTTTTACTGGTTATCTGATAACGTGGGCTTGCTTTGTGATTTTTGAACTTTGAAATGAAGTCTGTGAACATCAGTTGTTTTTACTTGACAGTGATAAACATTGCTGAATATTATAGGTGCATGTCTATAATGTCAGTACCCAGGAGAATTAGGCAGGAGGATTCCAAATTCAAAGCCTTGTCACTATGGGTTACATAGTGACAAGGTCCAGAAATATGTGCCAATATATACACAGTGACTGAATAGTGAATAAGCACTTTTCTTTTTTGAACCTTTAAATTATAAAGCAATGAACAGATTCAAAGGACTGTATGGTAGATTAAAAAATATAAACAAACTTGAATATGGTTACTGTTTGCTAGATTAGAAATGATCAAAAGAAAAAATGAGTGATAATTATGGTTTAATTTTGAGTAAAATAAAACTAATTATGTAACTTACCTTGGAATAGCACAGTGTTTTAATTCATCAATTTAATGGTCGTAAAAGATGCTGAAATTGATTTTTATAAGTATGTTCAATTTTCTTTGAGAAAATCTGAAAAATGGAAGTTCATGTCTAAAATCAGAGTATTAATACTGAATATGAACTTATTAATGAATGCACAGATAAATTATTTAACATCTGAACCTATAATTAGCTTTATAAGAAAAATCAAACAGATATATTGAACCAGCACAGTGTAATCATTTAAGTTAGTACATTTTTTCATTGTCAAATCAGTTTTGCAAAAACATAATCCACCTGTTATTGTTCAGCATCACTGTTTTGGATAAAATAGTACAAGGTTTGTCTATATAAATTAGTGAAGATTCAGAAATATAGGATTTTTTTAAATGCAGCTTTGTTGTAGAAACACAGTAATAGTAATTCTAAATTCTAACAGTGCATCCTGATTTAATGAATAAAGATTCCTTTTTAATCAGTACTTTATTATTTTATGCAAATGGAAGCTATTATAATACTTGAAAATAGTTTACTCTCTTAGGTTGGTTAAGGATTTCCCTCTGAAATTTTATGTTATCCCTTCACAAAGGATTGCCTTTCTAAATGCCTTTTTGAGCCCTATTCAATTTGCACAGAAACCAAACCAACAGATCTTTTTCAGTAGGATTTCATTATGTTCCTTCAAACCCATGATATTTTGTTGATATTTTGGTTTATTCAGATTTGTATACTTTATACAAAATGTTGTCTAGTCTCATAGGAATATTGTCTTTATCTGATTTATATTTGTACAATTATGGAATTCATGTTTTTATAAATTTGGAAAAAATACCTTCATATAGATCCATAAATATTTTTAAAAATCAAAGCCTTCTTTTGCTTAGAAAATGCACCTTGTGATTTAATCTATAGTTTTTTTTCTTTCACATATCCAGCATCTTAAGCACAAGACACATACAAAGAAAACTAATACTATAACACAGGCATACAGTAGAATTATAAACTGCTGTGAAGACTGTGTTTTGCAGTGTTAGATAATTAAAAAAGAACAATTAAGTATTGTGAGTTAACTTGTGATTATGTGATATAAAGAATGACTAGAGTTTGAGTAGCTTTGTGCTGTCATGTTCTCACATGAAGTTGAACTGAATTTTAAAGAAAGGCCAGCATAGTAGGCATTCTATATTGTTTTTCAATTCTTTCTGGAAAGTAAGGATAAGGAGCAAAACTTTTTATCTTTATCTATTGATATTCTGGTATATTTCCTTCTGATCATAGCTCAGTATTTCTTTTTAACATAGCATTAATGGTACTTGTACTATTTTATATCTTTTTTCTACTTAAAATTATTTTTGAAGCATTTTGCCAAGTAAGTCATAGGCTTCCTTGCCACTATTTTAATAGATATTTAATATTTCCTGTTGTGAATGCACCTTGATTACCTAGCCATGTCCCCTCTTTGTAATAATTTTGTTTCTACCTTTTGTTGTCATAAATATTTTGAGCTATATTTTTAAGTATAAACTTTCTGTATAGTTCAAGTATTTCTTTGTTTACTTCTCAGAATAGTTTTGATGGGCCATTGTGTATGAACTTTTTTTTAAATAACTGTGTCAGTTATAATATTGCCAGGAAAGCACTTGGGTACTATTTTGTCATATGCTTAACAATATTTCATATTTTCATTTCCAAATAATATAAAACACTATTCTAAGAGGTTGAAAATGATAATGCTTTTGTACAGTTTCTGTACTTATATTTTCTCTTGTTTATTAAAGATATTTCCTCCCAAATATTTTATATATATACACAAGATAGATAATTATACCACTAATTTCTGTGAACTCATCGGAAATGGTTTGTGCTTTCATTGTCTGATTGTTTTTTCATGCCTATATTTTGTAATGAGCAACTACTTTGAACATAACAATACATACTATATTAACCATTGTTAATCTATTGTTTTGTTTTAAAATTCTGTATCATTTTTTTTTCATTTTAAAATTTAAAAAAAGATATTTTCTCCTATATGTTTTATCTGTTTATATTCTTGGACATTCTAAATCTTATATACCAACTAGTTCGTGTATGCTTTCTTAGACTCCAATATTTTTGCCCAATCTCTGGAGTCTTAGTTTTATAATTGTGGTAAGCTTTTGTGGGAGTTTTTTCCCAGTGTTGGGGGTTGAACCCAGGGCCTTGTTTGTCTTCTTCTGTTGAGAAAATAGTGCCAGATGGCTTAGAGCTCAGTAGTTGAAAAAGTTAAAAGAGAAATAATGTTTCATTTTGTCTTTTTTTGTTTTGTAACTTTCAATTATGTTAGCAACTCATTCAAAAATACTACTTAGTCAGGGGTGCTGGCTAACACCTGTAATCTCAGCACTCAGGAAGCTGACAGGTGAATCACAAGTTTGAGTTCTGCTTGGGAATTTAACATCTTCAAGGTCAACCTGGACTACATAAGGAGACCCTCTTTAAACCCTACCTTCCCCACACTGGCCCAAAAATCTTTTGAGCTGGAACTGCCATGGTAACTAGGCAAACTGTTTTCAAAGATTTTATAATGTAATAGTAAGTATACACAAGTAAGCTTGTGATTAAAACAGTATGATAATAAGTACTATATTAGAGCATCAACATATTTTTACTATTGATAAATACAAGTAAATATTGTATTAGTGTTTTGATCTCCATATCAGTTATTAATAAGATCAATTTTCTTATGTTTATTGGCCCCTTTCAGTGTAAATTTGTACTTTTGTTTAATGATTTTTTTCTTCTTATTTCTGTCCTCCCTCCACCCACTTCCTACTTCTTAGGTATGAAGCTCTCTTTCCATTAGTGTTGTCGTGTTTGATGTTTATCTGGATATACATGGAACAAGAAACCCTACAACAATCTGGTGTTTTCTCTAAACAGAAGGTCGCTTGTCAAAATCCTTGTTGTGTTTGAAAATACTAAAATATTTCTGAACTGTAAGAAAGTTGAAATGTTGCTTCATCAAAAATCTACTTAAAATTTTAACATTTAAAGAAAATTTAACATTTAGTAAATGTTATTTAGCATTAGTAAAAGTTAACCAATTTGTATGAGATTCTCACTTATCACAAAAAGTATGATCTTATAGTTTTACCGGCAGTATATATTTGGACTTTTCTTAGTAATTGCTTGAGGATCACTGATGTAAAAAAATCAGTACAGGTGAATGAATGGAGGAGAAAAGAATGTCCTTAATCTTTTGTTCGTCTGTCCTCATATTATTTTTTTCCTGTATCAGTTTTAGTCAGAAAAATGTTGGTATCACAAGAACGTAAAAGTGGCATCACATTGTGATATTTCTGGTTATTCTAATCCACAGCTGTTTACAAGGTGTTACTAAAATATATAGAGAGTATTTACATTTTCAAGATTTATTACAGTAAAAGACACATTGGCATTAATTCTCCTCAAAGTACCCATCTCCCACTTCAAACACACTTACCCTATTGTTGTTGCCATTTTCTGAAGTAGTTCTCCGGAAGTCCTCTTTTGTGTCTTTACAAGGTGTGATTTAAAAACAAACGAACAAACAAAAAATACAGTGAATGCTGCTGCCAAGAATGCCATCCAGAGGAAAAGTTGAAAACATTACGGTGTATCCTCATCCACCTTATTCTCCCAATCTGGTGCCTTGAGACTTCTGGATCTTCTTCAAAGTTAAAACCACCATGAAAATTAAATGTTTCAAATTCAGGCAGCAGTAGGACAACTCATGAAAGAGAACTTCTAAAACTGCTTCAGAAAGTAGCAAGAACAATGGTGTAAGTGTTCAAAGTGAGGGCTGTATTTTGAAGGAGATTGATGCGATATGTCTTTTACTGTAATAAAAGTGTGGTATTTTAAATGTAAACACTCACTCTATTTTTAGATCATACCTTATTATATTCTGTCATCTTAATAATTGTGGCCTCAGGCCAAATTTTGGAGTATTTATGTAACACAGAATACTTACAATTAGCTGACAGCCAACCAAAATTTCTTTTAATTTTTGTTTTTATATATGTTTGAGTACATAATAATTATACTCATTATGGGGAGTCAGTTCATGCACGTAGCACATCTTAATTATTTTTATGTCCCCTTCCTCTCTCTTCCCCTCTCCAGCCAGCCACATTTTAAAGACAACTTTATCATGCTGAGTTAAACTGGTGTATCTTATTTTTTTTAGAACTAAAGGTTATGAGAAATTGGTGGTAAGAGTATTTACAATTGTACTGAGTCCAAGTAAAAGTCTACATATTGCAGAAAAACACTTTCATAGTTGATCTGTCCTTCACTGCCTCCAGTTAGACTTATTGAAAGGAACTGATAACTCAGAATAACTAAATGTAACACAACAGAGACCATAGCAAGGTATATTCAATAACTACTAATTTTTAACTTGCAGTCCCAGAATATTAAAACTACATGAAAGAGTAATTTTGATCAGATTAATGTAAATGTTCACAAACTGTCCTTAATATTTCATCAGACCTCAATCATTGTCACATTTTATTTTATTTTTTGTGTGTCACATATTAAATTCTTTTTTAAAACTGAAATCAAGTCTATTTTTTTTTCTAGAAAAGATTATTAAAGCACCCTAAGCGCTTAGCTGGAAAATTACACAGGGAGTGGGGTGACGATGGTGGGGGTCTTCCTTTAAATTCACCCATTAGCATTCTTTCATGTGGTTAGGAGGATTAAGCAAGAGTACATCTATCTGACTGTGATTGACAGCCATTTTACCAAAGTTATTAGTATTTTGCTTTGCTAATGAAAAATAAAATTTGTCTGCAAATAAAATTAACAGAACAAAGAAACAGAGGATTAATTTTACCATATCTTTGTATATTATACCATACCCGAATTTAAGAAACTAAGATGCTTTCTATGAAATCAAGTTTTTGAAAGGGAAGAATTATATAGGAATTTAAAAGTGAAGTGTTTATGATAGGAAAAATCTCAATTTTCATTTTTATTACACATATCCTAACACTACAGCTCTGTTTAGTGTTATTCAGGATGTATTCCCTTTTGGCAGATTTTAATAAAACATAATTATTTTTAAAAAGATTTATTGTTGATTTTTTTTGTGATAGCACAAGATATATTTATCATCATGTTAGCATCCTTTATAAGTTTGCCTTTGAGTATAGACATAAGCCAACTGTTACTGTGAATTAATAGTGTTTCTTCTCTCATAGCTCACCAGTATCCAGTTCTCCTACAATACCGACATAACTCAGTTTCGACAGCTGTACCTGGATGACATCCGTAGGGCTTTTTTCCTTGTATCCTTTGTTGGTACTTTTGTTTTAAAATCTGCAAAATCTCATTTATTAGAGGTGGAAGACATGGAAAGTGTTTTTGCTTATTACTTATTAGTGATACTACATTCGTGGCCATTTAATTTGTCTTTCAACTATAGTTTTTTCATATATATAAATTCACGTTTTAAAATTTTTTAGCTATATACTTTACTACATAAAGAATGTTGTAATAAGTGTGTGAGGGTATTCTTACCATTCAACATATCAGTAATTAAGATTTTATCATATATATATTTTATCATATATATATATTTTTTTGGTACCAGGGATCGAACTCATGACCTCATGCTTTCCCAGCAGGTGCTTAAGCCATTTAGCTAAAGCCCCAGCCCTATCACATATATTTTTAAAAAATTAAACCATTATAGCTAAAGCTAAAATCTTCTGGCCAGTTTTAAGAAATTCATAAAGAGGTATTCCTTTTTGAGTTTAATTTTTCCAGCTTTAGTGAGGAATAATTGACAAAATTACATATTTAAGATATAACTTGAACTTTGATGCCTATGTACATTGCAAAATGATCACCACAAACTAATATATTCCTTGCCTCACAGTGTCATTTTTTCCTTTTTGTTTTCAAAAATATTTAAGAGCAACTCGTAGCAAATTTCAAGTATACAATGCAGTATTATAACTATAGCCACTTTGCTGTACATTAGATCTCCAGATCTTACTGATATTAGATAACTGAAAGTTTGTACCTTTTGATTACCATCTTCATGTTTTCCCCTTCTCCCAGCCCCTGGCAACCATGATTCTATTTTCTAAAACTGACTATTTTAGTTTCCACATGTAAGTAAGATCGTGACAGTGTTTGTCTTTCTTGTATGGGTTTTATTTCACTTAGTATCACATCTTCCATGGTAATGCATGTTGTCTCAAATGGTAGGATTTCCTTCTTTTCTAAGGCAAAATAGAATTCTAGCATGAACATAGGTATTTTCTTTGACCATTCATTTTTCATTGAACATTTGAATTCTTTTTGTGTTTTGACTGTTCTGAGTAATGCTATAGTGAATATTAAAGTGCAGCTAGATGTCTCTTTAAGATACTGATTTCATTTCCTTTGCCTTTATAGCCAAAAGTAGCATCATGTAGTAGTTGTGATTTTAAATTAATTTTCCATAATGACCACTAATTTGTGTGTGTGAGAGAGACAGAGACAGAGGCAGACATACAGACAGATGCACAAGGGATTGAACCCAGGACCTCGTTTATGCTAGGCAAGTGCTCTACCACTAAGCTACATCTGGAGCCTTTTTTTTTTTTTTTTTTTTAGTTTTTCTGATTTCGATACAAGGTCTTGCTAAGTTACTCAGGCTGGCCTTGATTTTGTGGTCCTACTACCTCAGCCTCACAAGTAGCTGGGATTATAGGTATAAGTTATCATCCCGAGGTTATGACTACCGATTTATATTCCTACCAACAGTGTATAAAGGTTCTATTTTCCCCATATTCTTGTCAATATTTATCTTTCAACTTTTTAGCATAAGCATTCTATCATGTGTGAGGTAATACCTCATTGTGGTTTTGATTTTCATTTCTCTAGATTATTAGTGATGTGAGAATTTTTTAAATATACCTGTTGGCCATTTTATGCCTTCTTTTGAGAAGTCTGTTCAGGTCCTTTGACAATTTTTAAACTGAAGTACTTGGATTTTTCTTTTAAGCTGTAGAAATTCTTTATATTTTTTGGATATTAATGTCTTTAAATATTGGAGGCATTTCCTTTGAACTTACAGTGGTGTAGGGTTTGGGCCTTTGAGGTCCAGAAAAATAAGCATTCTCATTCTCTCCTTTTTACTTCTCAGTTTTACTTTGTCTCTTTTCAAAAGATCCTCTCACTCATCCAGTACTACAAAACAAAAACAACTTTTGGCCACCAAACTCTGCATTTCCCCCATAATTACATTTTGTCCTTTCTGTTTGCTACCAACACTCTTGAAGGATAATTCTTTCCTTGTTACCATTATTTCTTCCTTATTTATGGGCTATATCCACAAACCTAGAACAGTGCCTGGCACATAGTTGTACTGTATCAGTGTTTGTCAAATGTTTTTGCTGAAGCTGCATTGAGTAGTCTGCAGTGGTGTTCTGATTGTACATCTAATCAATACTTGACCACACTGTAACATTTAACAGTATTGATTTTTCTCTTCTTTTCTTTTGACTTCTAGAATGCTATCCAAGTTTTCTTCTTACTTTTCTGTATTATCTCTATTCTCCTTCTCTAAAATCTCTTTCTTTGCCTAATCTTGATCTGTTTTTCTCCAAACTGCAATGTCTTCTATGTGTCATCCTTTCCTCTAACATTAACAGAAACCTCTATGCAGACAACTCTTGAGACAACTTATTCCAGCATTGACCTCTCTCCTGACTTCAGAAGCTAACTATGTGATCGGCATTTCCTGGATGCCACCAGGTGTGTCCTAAACTGTTTCTGAAAGCCTCTCCTCCTCCTCTCTCCTCCCTTCCTTTTCCTCTCTCCCTTCCTCTCATTTAATGACTTTACCATGTTCTCAGTCACTCAGACCTCCAAACTTACCATAATGAACTGCTCCTTATCCACTTCTATGGTTTTGTGGTCTGCCTTTGTTCTCTACATGTTTATTGTTATTAACCGGTTCAGATCTCCTTGTCTCTGATATGGAATATTGAATTAGTTCCTTAATTGGATTTCCTGCCTCCAACTATTTACTCCCTTATCTGAATATCATAGATTGATATTTTTTTATTATGCCGCCAAACTTGCTTCATTTTTCACTGTATCTTTCAATAAACTTTAAGCTCCTGTCATATCTATTTACTGTTTCATGATTATGTTTTTAATTTTTCCACTGTTTCTTTACTGACCTTAGTCTTAGAATACTTAAAGATTCTTATATTCTAAGTGCTTCACTCTGGCTCTGACATATAATAAATGTTCGTTGATTATTTGATTAAATCAATGCACAAATACATTTAAGACTCAGTTTACCAACTCAGATGCCACTTTTATGCCACTTTTATACCAACAGTTATGATAACGTATACTACTTTTTTCATTATATATATATATATATATATATATGCATGTATATACATAATAAAACAGCAAACATTTATTGAGTCCTTTCAGTAGACCATATACTATTTTGAGTACTTTATTAGCAATAGGTACTTGGACACCATCAGATTAATATCTATTTTTATTACTATTCTAATACAAATCTAAGATTAAGAAGTGTCAAAAAGATGCTCAACATTTTTGTTTCACTCTCTACTAAAGTTTTCTAAAATAAGGTATATTATTTCTTTTTTTCGCCTTTTGAAGAACCTAGCATGGGGTTTTCACATAGTGGGTATATAGTAAACCTGTATGAACTAAAATTAAAACTATCTTGCAAGTCAGTGTTCTTCTTTCAAAAAAGTCATTATCAATCTGCTGTAGACATGGTCTGACTTGTTTGTGTTCAGACAGTGGGAACTAACCTGTCCAAATTACCAGTAGCCAAGTGAAGGTGGCTTCTCAGGCCTCATGGTGTTCAGTACACTGTTTCTTTAGTCTGGTCCTTTCAAAGTGCATTCGTGGTTGACTGCATAAGAAAATCAGAATACTCTTATGGTAAAATTGCATGTCTTTTCTAAATGAAAAAGAAGTTAGTATGACTTTGGACTAGCTTTGGCATTTCTTTAACTCTATTTAGGTCTTCTTCTTAGTGACAGCATTTTTTGGAACTGGAAATATAGCTTCTATTAACAGGTAATTTAAAATGAAAACATATATGTATTGCAAGTACCTTGTTATTTATACTGAAATGTATTTTGGAGGTTGGTATGGATTGTCACATATAGGTCTATTTTGTTTATTTTAATAGCTTCATGATACTCCTTGATGTAATGTATGCTTGTGTAAGAGTAAGATTTATATAAGAGTAGATCTCAGAGAATTAAACATCCTTTTAGCAGAATAGTCTTTTAAAGTTACAGTATGAATTCTAAAATCCTTTTTCTTTATATTATGATTCCCTAGCTTTGATCTTGCTTCTGTCTACTGCTTTCTGACTGTGTTTAGTCCTTTTATGATGGGAGCCTTGATGATGTGGAAGGTTAGTTTTCTTATTTTGTTGTTTGTATTAAGATACTGAAATCTTATTGTTATTTGTATTAAGACATGGATTAAGATGATGAATTCATTGTGATTTTAAGATTATGTAACATATGACATTAAAATTAAAGGCCACTGTGACAAAGTTAAATGGCAGTGGAAAGAAAGCATCTTTCTAAACATTGTCCCCACTGCTACCTGGAAGCAGAATCCTCTTGCACTTGTTTAACTTCAAAAGAGTAAGGATTTCATGTTAGTTCCAGAAAGTCCTATCAGAGGTAATTAAAGCCTGTACAAAACCTGTGTTCAAAACTGCAGTGCTGCTAAAGATTCTAAAGCTCCCTGAACCCATTGTCCCCACCCACAAAACTGCCTATGTGTTGTAATCCATGTACCTAAAATTGATCTTTTCCTTTGACAGATACATCATTGAGTGCTCCATTCATTAGTATGCCAGGCACTAGATAGGAGCTAGCAATACAAAAATAATAACATATTACTAGGTTTCTGGGGATATTAATTCTTTAGTGGAATGTAATTCACACTCTTCCCCTTCTCTAGGGTCATTATACTCATGTTGTTCCTTTTACCACATTTTCTGTACTACAGTACCTGGCATATTTTATGCAATTACTGTATACTTATTTAAATAGAGTCATTTTAGGCTAAAATCTGATTACCTTCTGTATAGATCATGTAAGTAATAATAGTTCTTAAAAGTATGTATTTTCTTATAGGAGTGTTATTATTGCATTAATACTATTTTTTGTTTCAGTAATAATACAAATATGCATTTAAGAAGTGTTAAAAAGATGTTGGCTGGGAATGTAGCTCAGTGGTAGAGTATTTGCCTAGCATGCATGAGGCCCTGGATTCAATCCCCAATACCACAAAAACAAACAAAACAAAAACAAAAGATATATGGTACTTTGTCATGTCCCATTCTTTATCAAATTATTTTAAAATGTTATTTCCTTAATTTTAATTCACATTTTAAAAAATGGTAGTTGTTCTATGTCTAGTAATGATTGAGAATTTAGCTAGAAATAAGGAATAAAGAAAGAAAAAGTCAAATTATAATACTACATCTTTAATCTTCAGCATAATTTTTTTAACTTTAACAACATAATATACTTGACTTTGTTGACTGATTGTTAGTAAGGATCTTTAAAAAAACAATGATAAAGCAACTATACATGTTTATAGTGCTGTGGTATCCATATTAGATGAGTTCAAAGATTTTTGAATCAAAGTGTGAGGCTGCTTAATTGATTTGATTTGGGTGTTCATTCTGTGCATTTTATACCCTCAGAGTCATTTAAACATTGTCATGAATTGTTAGGATAAGCCAAATAAAAAATAAATTGTAATAAGTTTTTATTTGGAGTATATGTTAATGTTTGTTATCATTTATGCTGTATATGTTAATGTAGCTTTTTTTGTCATTGTTTTATGCCATTGATGTTGTGCATTTCAATGTTTGTCTTCATTAGTGTATGTAGAAGGTATTTGAGAAATTGAAAATATTTTCATAAGCAGAAATAGTATTTGTTTCAAAGCTGAGTTCAGTGGCCGATATCTATAATACCAGCTATTCAAGAGACTGAGGGAGGAGGATCACAGGGTAGAGGCCAACATGAGCTACTTAGAAGACACTGTCTCCAAATAAAATGAAAAGGACTGGGGGCAGGGCAGAGTACCCTGTGGTTTAATCTTTAGTAATACTCCCCGCCCTCCCAAAAAAAGAAATAGTACTTGTTTCAAAAGCTATTTCAAATGCTTCAATTATCCAGTGACATCATTTGTTATTCTTTTTAACAGATTTTAATTCCTTTTGTTCTTGTGATGTGTGCTTTTGAAGCAGTTCAGTTAACTACACAATTATCATCAAAAAGGTAAGATGAATGTTTAAGAAGCATTGGATCGTCCCATAAATGAGAGTAAACATTTGAAAATATTTCATGTAATTACTGTTAAGACACTGTGGCATAGATTGTTTATTATAAAAATGAGAAATATTTCACCATTTTAGTCAGAGTTCAGTCGTCATTAAAGGAAATTAGTTGGTTAAGACCTCTAGCAGACAAATATGCTCTATCAGCTATAAATTGTTATTAGGTTATTATTCAAGCTAGTGAAGAGTCTCCCCGACAAATAGGGAAACATAAATGTTAAATATTGTAGTTAATTACTTGTTTGTTACATATGTGACTGCGCATATGTAAAAAGAGGCTATCATTCTAATTTCTTTTGCTCTATTTTCTAAATAAGTATTAGCTAAATTTGTGAACATTATACATGGCATAAAATTAACTTTTTACTTCACTTAAAATTAACTTTTCTAAATATCAGTGATTTACACAGTCTTGATTTCTACACATTTGAAAAGTGAAATGGGAAGTCTTTCTGAGTTTTGAGGAATTTCTGGACTAGTCAAATCTTAAGGAATCAGGATTGATGAAAGAAAAGCTGTTAACTCATGTATTTGCATTTTTTAACCAGTAAAATTGCCTCATCAGCACAGGGAGTCTCCAAGAAACACTTGATATAAATGTGAAGCTTCTTAGCAGTTTTATTATTCTTGGATCAAGCTGGCATACTCAGTGCTGAAGAAATAATTAATATTAACATACCTTTGTGTGTTGTTCTTGATGAATTTAAGCTAGAACAAGGTTTAGCCTATTGTGTATATTCCATAATTTTAATTGATTTTTTTCCTACTGTTTAAAAAAATAAAAGTCTTGTTTCTAGTTTGAAATATTAGTGTTTGTTAGCAGAATATTTATATGAATTTAATATTGCAAGCATTTATGCCTTTAAATTTCATATAAAGGCGTTTATTTAGATGTGAGAAAAACTATTGAATGACATATACTTTTCTTGCATCTTTGTTAGTGAGTAAACTTTTTAGAAGGGACTTTGAATAACCCTTGAATTTGAACTGGGAACATGTGGAATGAGAAGTAGAAGGGTTGTCCAAGTGCATATGTGTATATACATTTGTGTGTGTAGTAATTCTGTCTTGAGACTAAATGCAATGAAAAACAAAAAGGGAGAGAACTGAGTCAGAAGTAGCTAAACTGAGGGTTTGTACAAGTCTTCTCTTTTGACCTTTAAACCTTACAAGAGGGCCGAAGATTTAGCTCAGTGGCATGAGTGCTTGCTTGGCAAGCGCAAGGTCATGACTTCGATCCCTGGTACCAAAAACAAAAAAACAAAAAACCTTACAAGACATTGACATTTCTCCCTTAATATCACAAACTCTCAGATTTAATAAGTCACACTGAACCCAGGGTCTTGGCTACTTTTCTTGTTGCTAGACACAATACCTGGCACCCAAAGTTTAAAGAAGAAAGATTTCTGTAGGCTCAGTTTTTAGAGGTTTTAGTGCACCATAATCAGGTAGCTCCAAAGCAGGGTGCATGGCAGAGGGGTATTGCAAGGAAAAACAGTCCATGGCAGGGCAGGCAAGAGGCAGTGAATAGCAAGCAGCAGCAGCAAACCTCTGTTTCCCTTTTATTCCATTCAAGCTACAAGTCTTTTGCATTGTGCCATTACACCCTGGGTGGGGCATCCCATTACCCACATGCAGAACAGTGCTAAACCAATCAATGAACAAATTCAGTTACCACAACTTTATTTTTTTTAATTTTCAGAATTTAGTATATTTGGGGATGGGGATCTAGCTCAGTGGTCTAAGCGCCTGCCCGGCAAGCGCAAGGTCGTGAGTTCAATCCCCGGTGCTGCAAAAAAAAAAAAAAAAAAATTTAGTATATTGCCATTAAAAATTACTGTGCTTTATTTTTGTGCTAAATTTATGAGTTTACATATTATAGCAATGTGTTACCATCTGTGACTGAAAATAAGTTATATTTCTTATATATGTAAATGTTTCTTATATAAACTTTTCATGTATATATATAAACTTCATCTGTATATGAACACATGTGAATTTTACTTTGAAAGTTTGAAATTTTGCTTGTTTTTAAAGGACATGTCTTTGATAAAGGATATCAGGAAAATTCACTTATGAAACATAAAAATCTCAAAAGAATCATCCTAAGTATAGTATCAAGTATGTTAAAAGATGTTGTAGGAAGAAGTAGCTCCTAGTAGCACCATTTGGCGGTGAAATATGAAGTGGGGTGAATCAAGAGGTTAATTTGGCCAAGTGATACCACACGCATGTAGCCAGGAACTTCACAATTCCCACAACGGATAATTCTCTTTCCTCTATGGGGAAAGACAGCTCCCCTCCCCACCATAAGGGGGACATGCTGATTCCTAGAGGGAATGGGACTCAAAACTATGCACATTGCTGCATGTGCAACCTGGGCTGGGCTGGGCAATTACCACAGCTCTAATCCACATTCACATACATAGACTCAGCCACTTCCGAAAAGCCCCCCTTATGAATGCATGAGGCTTTGGGGAGACATCTAGATACAAGCCATAGCACCCAGAGATTCCCTTTCTTCCTATTTTTAACTAACTTCTCGTCTTGTTTTCCTTAATTGCTCAAGCCAAAGTCCATCCATCCCTTTCTGCCATATCTATCCACTTATTAAATATCACTGATATCATTTCTCTTTCATGTCCACATTTTCAGTTTCATTTATGTTGCTGAATATTTTCTTACAACCCTTGGATAGGGGTTAAGATGGGAGTGTGGTTTATGCTAATGACTTATTTATTAGATCCATAATGACAAGGATAAGTTCAATATAACAACCCAGTGATCTGATTCTAACTGCATGTCTCCTGACTCATTCTCTAAAATATGTATTGAGCAAAGGTGATATAGAAAAGCTGTGTTCACTTTATAGTTTATTTTGCATTTTAAAGTTAACTTTTCTACATATTAATAATTTGTCTAATTTCTCAGTCTTTATAACTGGGTTCATTAGCAAAACCTTGTGCATTTTGGGTGGAGATCAATGGAAGGAGTTTTGAGACCTATAGATTTCCTGATGGATAATCTGCTAGGAAGGCTTTTGGCTGTGAGTAATGAAAATCTAACCAGTGGTAGATTTCTCTCTTATAATGAGAAGTATAGAGAAGGCAGCATAGAGCTAGTGATGCCATCAACAATGCTAGCTTTCTGCTCTGCCTGCCTTCAAATATTGCTTGTATCCTCCTGGGTTACCTGATTATTCTCGTTGGGATTTTAATCTACTTAAAAACTCTGCCTGTTATAATATATGTAATTTTTCTCTTTTTTTTTTTTCCAGCCTTTTTCTCATTGTTCTCATCATATCAGACATCATGGCTTTGGTAAGGTTTTATTGAATATATGGCATAAATAAGATCGAGAAACTAAGAGTTGAGTTGATTTAATCAAGAAAAATATGAAATCATTTCTGTAGATGAAATCTTTAGATATTGAGTCCTGAATGCTGGCATAAAGACAAGCTACTTGAGTCCAGGGCGAGCACAGCCAACCCCACCTAGCTGTGCACCTGGGGAAAGGGCGACCAGACCCATAGAGATCGGCGCCCAGCCCCCGCCTGCCACGAACATTCGGGGCATCCCTGGGGTCCTCCAGCACCCTGCCCACGCGCCCGAGGCGGCCCACCAGCCGGCTGCTCTGAGCCGCTTGAGTTGGGGGCGTGACCAGTGAGTTCTGCCTTGCCCCGCGGCTTGGGACTTCACCAAGAGACCGGTAGGAGTTTGTGTCCATCCCCCATCGGCCAGAGACATTCGGGGAGTCCCTGGGGCCCTGCCTGCCTGCGCCCTGCCCACTCACCGGGAGCAGCTTGGCCCAGGCTGCTCTGGACCACCCGGGGCATACCCAGCCAACCCCACCTAGCTGTGCACCTGGGGAAAGGGCGACCAGACCCATAGAAATTGGCGCCCAGCCCCCGCCGGCCACGGACGTTCAGGGTGTCACTGGGGTCCTCCCAGCACCCCTCTCGCTCGCCCGGGGCAGCCCAGCGGCGGCTGCTCTCAACGGGGCTTGGGTTGGGGGCATGACCAGCGAATTCCGCCTAGCCCTTCAGCTTGGGACTTTGCCAGGAGCCTGGTGGGGGCTTCGGTTTGTGTCTGTCCCCCATTGGCCCAGGCCATTCAGGACATCTCTGGGGTCCTGCCTAGGCCCCACACATTCACCCAGAGCGGCCTGGCAGCTGCTTCTCTGGGCCTCACTTGGGTTGAGGGTGCATACAGCGAATTCCACCTGGCTGTGCAGCTTGGGACCTTACCAACAGACAGATAGGAGTCTGCACCCCTTCACCATTGGCCTGCGAAATTCAGAGCTTCCCTGGCATCCTGCTTGGGCCCCAGCCAGACACCACCCAGCATCAAAACAGCCAGAGTGATAGTCTTGGCTGGAACTGAAGGTGTGTATTGCGAGTAGCACCTAGCCTTGGCACCTCAACTGTACGTGTAAGATTCACCTCCCACAGTGGAATACAGGAAAATGACAAAACGAAAGAGCAAAATGCAATCTTGCACCTCTAGTCCTTCCAAAACAAGCCAAAAAGACATGGACACAGGAAAACATGAGCCACACACCTGAAACTTCTGAAATGATAGCAAATGAAGTAAAGAAACAACTGTATGAGACTCTAAAGGAACTGAGGACAGAAATGATTTCCCAGGTAAAACAAGAGATGATGAATGTAATGAAAGAAATGCTGAGCACATCTAAAGAAGATATAGTTGGAAAAATAGAGGAACACTGCAAAAAGATGGAAACCTTGAATGAAGAATACAAGAAAGAATTAGAATGCAT
>RJWT010017270.1:0-19428 GCA_004365215.1 Cuniculus paca | reverse complement strand
CTTTGTTGAAATTCAAGAAAATGTCTTCCAAATAACTGAGACCGAATAGCCACTTTAACTCTTAATAGTGTGTTGATTTTTAAGGTCAAAACTAGGAGAAACTGAAAGCCAGTCCTGGTGCCCATGCCTGTAATCTCAGCACTCAAGAGGCTGGGGCAGGAGATCTTTGGAATATGCACCCTGGGCTACATAGTGAGTTCACAACCAGCCTGAACTATGTAGCAAAACTGTGTCTCAAACAAAACCAACAAAAATTGGGGGAAATTGATAAAGGTCACAAGATATGTTTCCCTATAATTTCTTATGAGTATGAAAATAAATTTTAAAAGCTTAATAAAATTAGCCAAACGTGATAATTAAACTTTTTCATCTCATATTTGAAAATTATTTTTTAATTTTTTCTATTTTAAAGTGAACTAATAGAAATTAGTAGTGCAACAATCCTAACTATCATATATACATATATATATATATATATATATATACACATATGTCTTTTATTTTTTTTCTTTCCTTCTTTTTTACTTTCCTCCATTCTAGTTTCTCAATCCTTTTGAACAGTTTCTTCCCATTTTGCAATGACTATTGTACATTTTGGTTCTTATTCACTCTTTCAACTTCTTACACTATAGAGACATCATGATATTATACATGTGTGTCTGATTTTTTTCACTTATGAATATGGTCCCAAATTGCATCCATTTACCTATAAAAGTTTCAAGTTTATCCTTCTTTATAGATGTATACTGTTCACTGTATAAAAATACCATTTCTTTTTTATTCATTCCTCAGTGATGGGCATTTTGATTGTTTCCAAGATTCTACTATGACAAATTATGCTGCTATAAACATGGGTGCACATGTATCACCATGGTATGATGTCTAATTCTTATGGTAAAATATCCAGAAAGGGAAGAGTTGGGTTGAATGGAAACTCTAATCATAGTTTTTTGAGGAATTCCTACACTCATTTTCACAGGGATTGTGCCAGTCTGCACTCCCACCAACAGTGGAGAAGGGTTCTTTTTTCCCCACAGTCCCATCAGCATTTGCTGTTGGTTGCTTTCTTCATGGTAGCCATTTTTTCTGGGGTAAAATAGAATCTCAGTGTTGTTTTAATCTGTATTTCTTGAGTGACCAATGATGTTGAATATTTTTCCATATGTTTATTTCTCATTCATATATCTTCATTGAGAAGAGTGTATTCAACTCATTACCATTTTTGGAATGAGTCTTTGAATTTGGGTAGTCTGATTTTTTTTTCAACACTTTATATGCTCTAGACAGAAGTCCTTTGTCTGAGGGACAGTTGGCTAAAATATTTTCCCATTCTGTGGGTTGTCATTTTACTCTATTGGTGATTTGTTTTGAAGTGCAAAAACTTTTAATAAGATGAGATCCCAGTTGATTCTTTGAAGTGCTTCTTATGCAGTTTGGGTTTTGTTCATGAACTTTCTCCCTACACTTATATCTTCAGGATTTCTTCCTACTTTCTCTTCCAGTAGATTTAGTATTTCTGTTTTAATATTTAGGTCCTTGGGCCAGGAGTTTAGCTCAGTGGCATAAGAGCCTGTCTGGCAAGCGTGAAGTCATGAGTTCAATCCCAGTTACCAAAATAATAATAATAATAATAATAATAATAATAATGATTAGGTACTTGACCCATTTTGACTGTAGTTTAGTACATGGTGATAGACCTGGATCTTGTTTTAGTCTTTGGCATGTAGACAGTAAGTTTTTCCAACACCATTTATTAAAGAGGCTATCTTTCTTCCAGGAAACATGTTTGGCTCCTTTTTCAAAGATAAGGTGGCTGAATGTGTTTGTAGTTGTATCTGCATCTTTTAAACTTTTCCAGTGATCCTCAGGTTTGTTTTTTTTCTAGTACCATGCTGATCATAGTATCATAGCAGCTTTGTTTACCACAGTAACTTTGTAGTATAATTTCAAGTCAGGGATTGTGATGTCTCCTGCCTTGCCTTTCTTTCCCAGAATTGCTTTTGCTATTGTAGGTCTTTTCTGGTTACAAATGAATTTTAGAAATATTTTCTCTAATTCTGTGAGGTATGCTAATGGTATTTTGATTGGGAGTGCATTAAATCTGTATAACAATTTTGGGAGTATGATCATTTTCATTATGTTGGTTATTCATATCAATGAACAAGAAATATCTTTCAATTTTGTCATATCTTCTTCAATTTCCTTTCTCAGATTACTGTAATTTTCATTTTGTTGATCTTTTACTTACTTTGTTAGATTCATTCTTAAGCATTTCACTTTTTTGGATGATATTGTTAAGGGTATGGTTTCCCTAATTTTGGTCTCAGTGAGTTAGTTGTTTGTGTTCAAGAATGCTATTGATTTTAGAGTGTTGATTTTGTATCCAGCTACACTACTGAATTTTGTTATTAACTCCAGGAATCTTTTGGTGGAGTTTTATAGTCTTCTATGAAGCATATCAAAATCATCTTCAAATAATGACAAATTAACTTCTTTTTTTCCTATCCTTATTCCTTTTATTTATCTATCTTGTCTAATTTCTTTGACTAGCATTTCCGGATCTATATTGAATAAGAGTGGTGATAGTGGGCATCCTTGTCTTGTTCCTGATTTCGGAATGAAAGGTTTCAGTTTTTATCTATTTAGCATGACGTTGGCTGTTGGTTAGTCACAGATGGCTTTTATCGGATTGAAGTAAAAACCATCTATTCCAATTTTCTGTAGGGTTTTATCATGAGTGTTAAACCCTGTCAAAAGCTTTTTAAGCATCTATTGACATAATCATGTGATTTTTGTCTTTGGCTCTGTTGATATGGTGTATTACATTTATTGATTTGTATATGTTGAACCATCCCTGCATCCCTGGGATGAATCTTGCTTGGTCATGATGCATACTCTTCTTGATGATTTGCTGCATTCTGTTCACCAGTATCTTAAAAAGGATTTTTGCATCTGTGGTCATTAGAGTGATTGACCTGTGGTACTCTTTTTTGAATGGGTGTTTCTCTGATTTTGGTATCAGGGTAATACTTGCCTTAAGAAATAAGTTAGGGGGAACGTGTGGGGTCCAGGAAGAAAAAGAAAAGTCAGCAACTACCAAGAATCAGCCATGCCAGGACTGGGAAGAGTCAATCAACAAGTCAACTAGCCAGCCTTTCTGGTATGCTGTGCAGACCATGCTGGGCTCAGGAAGAGAAAAGCCAGTGTCTCCTGTGAGCCTACTAGTGCACAGGCTGAAAATCATCAAAACTTCTCACCCTGTAAGCCACCAGCTGGTTTGGAGGTCAGCTTGAGCTGATAGCAACTGAGGTACAAAAAGCAACTGAAGGATTGTAGTGTTTGGTTGAATTTCCAGGCATGTGGCTGACAGTCTGAGCATATACAAGGAGAATAACAGTATGCAATATGGTAAATATGGGAGATTTTTTTCTGTCTTGTTTTTGAAGTCTAATATTATTTTCACTATTTTGTTTTATTCTTACTAAATTTTTTTTGCTTTATTTAATATTCTGTTTTGATTGGTTTTAATCTGTTTTGTTTTGGTCTGATTCTGCTATATCTGCTGGAATGGACGACTACTGTGAAGATAACAAGATATACTATAGTAGCCATTGTTGTTTTCCCATTACCCTGCTTTGATGTTCTGTACCAATTTCACTGCTGTTTTGATTGGATTTATTCTGTTTTGTTTTGTTGGGTTTTACTACCTTTAAAATAAAATTTTAAAAAATGAGTTAGGAAAGATTGCTTCCCTTTCAATTTCATTAAAGAGTTTGAGAATTATTGGCATTTAATCTCTAAATTTCTTGTAAAATTCAGCAGTGAATCCATAAGGACCTGGGCTTTTTGTTGTTAACAACTTTTTAATTACATTTTCAGTTTCATGAACTGATATTGGGTTATATAAAATTTTATATCTTCTTGATTCAGCTTTGGTAATATATATCTAGGAATAGATCATACATATCTAGGAATCTGTCCATTTCTTCTGTGTTTTCCACCCTATGAAAGTTAAGGTTTTCAAAGTAAGTTTTGATGATGTTCTGAATTTTCACAAGATCTGTAGTGATTTGATCACTTTCATTCCTCCTTGAGTCTTTTCTTGCCTTTTTTTTTTGAATAATGTTGGTTAAAGGTTTTTCAATTTTATTTATTCTTTCAAAAACCAACTCTTTGATTCATTAATTCTTTGTATTGTTTTCTTTGTCTTAACTGCAATAATTCCTACTCTGATGTTTATCATTTTCTCCCACTCGTGGGCTTTGTGCTTGTCTTGGTCTTCTTTTTCTAGAAGTTTGAGATGCAAAACTGTGTTGTTTATTTGTGCTCCTTCTGTCTTCTTGATGTGAGAATTGACCACTGTAATTTCCCTCTTAGGACTACTTTCATTAATCCATAAGTTCTGGTATGTTGTGTCTGCATTTGTTGTAAATATTGTTTAACTTCTTCCTTAATTTCATCTGTGAGTCATTGATTGTTTAATTTCCATGTGTTTATGAAGTTTTTTCAGTTTCTTTTGCCATTAATATCCAATTTCATTGCACTATATTCAGATAATATGCATGGGATAATTTCAATTCCTTTGCATTTACTTAAGGATGTTCTATGGGCTAATATATGGTCTATTTTAGAGAAGATCCCACGCGGAGTTGAGAAGAATGTGTATTCTGATGTTGCTGGATGGAACACTGAAAACATCTAGTAAGTCCATTTGTTCATAGGTTTGGTTCAGTTCTCATATGTTTTTGTTGATTTTTTGTCTAGTTGATCTTTTTTGACAGTAGGGTATTAAGGACTCCCATTACAGTTGTGTTACTGCTTATTTGATTTTCCATTTCTAATAATATTTGTCTTATGTAGTTAGGTGCTTCTGTATTTGATGCATAGATATTTGTGATTGTTATCTGTTCCTCTTGAAGTTTTCCCTTAACAAGTATGTGGTGAGCTTCTTTATCTCTTTTGATCATTCTTGGTTTGAAATTCAAATTGTCTGCATATAAAATAACTACCTCTACATTTTTCTGAGTTTCTGTTTTTATCCTTTGACTTTTAGTCTATGAATTATTTTTGAGTTAAATGTGTTTCTTGCATAAAGCATATTGTGGGATATTGTTTCTTGATGCATTCTTTTGTTTGATGAGTTGAAATGATTTATATTGATATCTGAGTGGTTTGTATTGGTTTATCTTTGTCATGTAATTTTCCTGCTGTCAGTTTGCTGCTTTTCCCTTCTGTTTAATTGCTTGCCCTGCCTGATAGTTTCTTTCAGTTGTTTTTCTTGTAATTGTGGTCCTTTTTATCTTTGTCTAGAACATCTTTTAGTATTCTTTGTAGGGTTGGTTTGGTGTTCATGAATTTTTTCAGTTGTTCTTTGTCATGGAAATATCTCATTTGCCCATTAATTTTGAAAGATAGTTTTGCAGGGTACATCAATCTGGGTTGGAAGTTGTTTTCTTTCAGGACTTGAAATACTTCACTCCAAGTTCTTCTTGACTTGGGGGTTTGTGTTGAGAAGTCTATCATGATTCTGATGGGTTTTCTTTTATAGGTGATCTGTTTATTTTCTCTAACAGTTTTTATTTACTTGTATTTATTTGTTTATTTTTGTTTGGTGCCAGGAATCCAACTCACAACCTTGCAATTGCCAGGCATGCATTGTGCCACTGAACTCTATCTCCAATTCCTCTAACAACTTTTAATATTCTATTCTTGTGCTGAATTTCTGGAATCTTGATTATAATATGTCTCGGTATAGTTTTATTTTAGTCATGCCTGTTTGAAGTTTTATGTGCTTCATTTATTTGTATGTCAATTTTTTTTATCCATACGTGGGACATTTTCTCTCATTATTTCTGTGAAGATATTTGCTCTGGCATTTGTGCTGTCTCCAGCTTTCTCATTGACCCCAATCAACCTTATGTTATTGTTCTTTGCTTAATCTTGTAGTGGTTGGATTCATTTTTCATGTTCTCTTGCTGTTATTAAGATAACTTTTTTCATGATCATTAGCTGCAGTCTGAAATTCTATCCTCTCCTTCATTCAGTCTGTTGCATATACTTTCAAAAGGTTTTAGTCTCTTGAATTTCTTTTTGGGTCTGTTTCATGGATTTCATTTCTTTCTTATGTTGGGCATTTGTTGTTTCCATCATTTTTCTAAGCTCATCTATTCTTCTATCTATGTCTTCTCTAATATCTATGATTTTAAGCATCATTTCTTTTTGTACCTGAGAGATTATTTTCTTGATAACTTTTTCCACTTTTTTTTTCACTTCTGTTGCTATCATTTCAGAAAGTTTCAATATTTGACTTTCAATTTCATCTATCTCATCGAGTTCCGGACTTGTCCTAGATGGGCTGGGTGTCTGCACTTGCATTTTGTTTCTTCATCTTGTCATTTTCTACTTTCTCTTTTTTATTTTATATTATTTTCTATGTTGATGCTTGCTAATTTCTTATGATGGATAGCTTTAGTGTTGAGAATTCCCTAGGAGATGTCTGTTCTTCAGGAATGTCCCCTAAATGTAGGTGGTTCTTTATAGCTATCCCAAGAACCTACCTTTCCAATTTGTTAAGGATGCAAAGTTACTATTTGGCTCAGCACCCAATCCTTTCACACTGGACTGTGGTGATGATTATGACCCCATGCTATCACAGTATTATCATATAGAGGAGAGAAACTGATTACAACATGTATGACATTCTGGCTAAAGTAGTACAGTTAGTAATAACAACAGTTTCAAGTACAGCTTAACTGCTGACAAACTATGGTAACCATTAACCTACTATTTCTGACCACAGGAGCAAACTCGAGAGTTAAACAACAAAATCAAACATAAAGCATGTACTTGTATTTAGCGTTTTTTCCCTTAGTGAAGTAGAGGTGTTAAGATTGGTAGGGGACAAGATAAAGTGATTAATGAGGTCAAATATAGTAGAGTCAAGGCTGGAGATCATAAGATGATCACCCAAGTTTTGGGAAACTGGAGGACATGGGAAGGAAAGAATGAAAAAAAAATATGAAAGAGTAATTGGAAAGAGAAGAAATGATGTTTATTTACTTGAAAGTTTAAATTTAAGAAGTAGTTATGGAAAAGAGAGAAAGAGGATCAATAGAAGAAAACAAAAAAGAAAGGTAAGAAACCTAAACAGTGAGAAAAAAAAAAGAACAAAAAAGAGAAGAATAAAAGGAAGAATAAAAGACCAGAGAAAGGAGATAGGGAAAAAGCCCTAAAACAAAAGTAACCACGAAATACAAAACAAAACAAGACGATATCTAACCAAACAGGAAAGGTAGAGAAATGCTTCTGGTGTTTACAGCTCTGTGATAGTGTCCATGTTAGATCCCAGAAATGTGCAGGGTATGGAGCTGATCTTGGCCTCTGAACGTGAAGACTGAGACTGGTCTTCTGTTGGTGGGTTCTCCAGAGCCCAACTCCTGGCTCCTCTCTGCTGCTTCAGGCACTTCAACTTTGCTGGTTGCTCCACCCTCCAAAGGTGTGTGTGCACCTGCATGCAGGGACCTGGTTGCCCTGGCTCTTGGGATTCTGATCAGCCTGTCTGCCAAAGGCGTGTGTGAAAATTACTGTTAGATAAATGGAAGAAATAAAAGATCACTGAATTAAGAACCTTATTTTTCTCAAGCAATAAGTAACACTTTTGTGCATTGGTATTTCTTGATTCATAAATATCAAGGAATCAAATTTGTAACACCATGCAAGATAATACTAAAATAATTGATATGTAAGAAAACAGTTTAATGGAAAACAACATAGAATTTATTATACATGTTGCTTTCTTCAGTTATTATCGTTTCCTTTTCTGCAAATTAGAAGCTAGTAAAGACATTGTGCCAAAAGATAAATTAATTGATCAACAAGTGGCACACAATTCATCTAAATATGCAGATTGTTCACAGAGAACTTCCTTAGAATAAACATCATAATGCTGGTGACCAAGAACTCTCCGAAATTTTAGAAATATCTTTAAAACATGTTTATTAATCTTTGTAACTATTCTTCTTAAATGTTCTTTGGGGTTTTTTAGTAACCAGTAGTAGCAGTGGTTTTTTAATTCTGTGTCTTTTTTTATGAAGAAATGAATCTTCCATCTAATGGTAATGATGTGCCCAGATTCATTTCATATATTTATTATTAGGAAAAAAAGAATGAATGTTTGTTAAAAAATAAAATATCTACTTAAATAATTTTCCAGAGTTTTATGACATATGCAAAACAAATATCAAATACTGCTACCCTGGTGTTTCTTCTACTAAATTTCATATAAAGCAACCTTGATTTTGTAGTGGTAAATGAAGAATTAGAATTCTATTTATTTATTTATTTATTTATTTTTGTCTTTTTGAGACAGGGTCTCACTATGCAGTTCATGCTGGCCTTGAGCTCACTTTGTAGCCCAGGCTGGTCTCGAACTGCAAGAATCCTCCTACCTTACCCTCCCAAATGCTAGGATTGCAGGCATGTGCCACCGTGCCCAGCGAATTAGAATTCTTTTACTCCAGACCTTTCAAGTTATTACTTGTAACCATGTATTGTCTAATTTAAGATGGAATGTATTACTTAAAGTAAATAATGGTACAAGCTGTAATAAACTTGAAAATCTTAGCAACGTAACCCAACAAAAACTGATTTCTTGGTCACACGAAGTCCAAAAATCAATTTGTATATTCTATTTAGTGAGTGATCTTACCTATGGCATGTTAGAGATTCTATTATCCTCCTATTCTCTGACGTATATTCTTTATCTTCCTGGAAGACAGAAGGGAATGGATGCAGGATTGTACAGGAGAAATGTATGGATCAAGCCAAGAAGAACCCACCTTCCTTCTGCAGACATTCCATGGACCATAAATGCATTCACCTAAATGCAAGTTTGGTTGTGCATAGAAGAGTTAGAAGAGATAGGTTTCACAAACACATTGAATGATGTGTGCTAGAATTTTCTGAGTCTCTTCATTTTTTTTTTTTTTTTTTTTACTTTGTGATGTATTGTTTTGTTTTGTTTTTCCATTGTAGCATCCAGGGGCTTTAGGTTTGGCCTAACCTGGCCTGGGCTGCTGCATTTACATTGCTGCCTCAGTTCTTGGTTCTGAAAAGATTGTTTTCTATCACCATTGCTTTCTTTATGCAATATTTTCCCTTGTTACCTCATTTCCCACTCCGTTCCATTCTAAACAATATCATAACTATTTTCCATACAAATTTTCCAGCTCTTCCTCTAAAAGCAATTAAGCAATTAATTATTTCATCAGGAGGCTGTTGAAAGAATAACCTATAACATAAAAATGTAAGGGTCACATACAGAGTCATGGTTCATCTTACTTATTGAAAGTCATAAACATTGGGATATAGGGAAATGTTCCAACAAATGTTAGCTTAATTGATTTTAAATGTATGCTAACAACTGAAATTTTATGCTTTTCCTGAAAACAACAGAAATGCTTTTTTTTCATTCTTAAAATGTTTATGTAGCATTTGTTATGTACAGGTACTTACTTTGTAATACACTAAAAATAACTAATGAATATGATACTGATCACACTGTATTGATTGGAGAGTATGTTCTCATTAAAACTAAATCATAAGTAATTATAATTCAAAGGAACGAAATTATTTAAAAGAGGCAAGTATATATGTTCTTAAGGAAACGGACCTCACCAAGTGTATATTTTCAGGAAAACTCTCACTGAGGATCAGATATCTTCAAAGATGAATTTGTCAGGTAAAATATAAAGAAGAAAAAGTGGAAAACTTAAAAATTCTTTCCAATATCTTTACAAAACATTCTGACAATTTCCCAGACACTTCCTATAATTAGTAACTGCTAACATCTATATAACCCTATACTATATTAAACATGCCTAAATACTTTTAATATTTATTATTTTAATTACTCATCTCAAAATCTTTGTTCATATTTTTTATTATGTACATGTTATCAATGAGAATATAGGTAAATTTGCAAGGTCATATAGCTAGCATGTAGCAAAATCTGAGCATTGACAAGGGGTACTATGTCCTCAAGAATAAAGTAGAAAGGTCATGTTTTAGAGGTAGCAGAAAATAAGTTTCTAAAAATCAGATTGCAGTAGCTGCCTTTAAATATTGGTACTATTACTCACTAGTCAGATGATCTCTGGTGAATTTAACCTTTATCTGAGGTCCTTCATTTACAAAACAAGGGTAATCTCAATATCTACCTCATTGTATTAGAGATTATGTGAGCTAGTATTTTTGAGAATAACAACAGTTATTCTCTTACAACAGTTCTCATTTTATAAAGGTAAAAGTTCTTTAAATAAGGTTATTATCCTACATGCTGACATTTCTAGTGCAGTAAAGAAACCAAATTCTAAATATTGGAGTTGACTAGTACTGAAGACTCCTTGTGGTTATGAATCATTCCATCGAAGCACTAATCCTAGCTCAAATTTATATCCACGAAGCATAATGTAAATTGAGAGTATTTTCAACTTAGAATGACTGTTAAAAGGAGCATTTGAAATCCAGTGAAAAATTAAATGTAAAAGAAGTAAAAATTGGTCATAAGGAGGTAAGTGTCTGGGTCTTCTATCTTGGCAACATTGCCAACAATTCTAGCTGTCTGTGTTTCATGGCATGAGTATCATTGATCCTACTGACCATATGCTACCTGCAGCCTTGTAATAGGAAGCTTGAGAAGCTCTCAACCAGAATGAGGTCCACAGCAACAGGACTCCTTTATTCTGACAGAATACATTTTGAATAGACCAGGCTTTAACTTCTTCTCCCCATGGACGTGACAAGGACCAATGATGGGAGACTTAACTAGAACCAAAAATTTATTTAAAATTTAGTTTTTAGTACAACAAATAGCTTTGCATCATCTGAGAAAATATAACAGAATAATTAACACTGGAGCTTTGAAGTCTGGTAGGTAATTGGCCCAAATCCTGACTCTGCTGCTTATCAGCTGAATGACCTTGATAAACCACCTAGCCTCTTCGTATCTAAGTTTCAGCATCTGAAAAATTATTACATGATAACTTATTTAACTATTATTACAAAGGTTAATTTCCTAAATAACACAAAGATACATATCCTAGTATCTAAAAAATAGTAAGGTATATTAATAGCTAGCATAACACATTTTCATTTATAATTAACTTGTGAAGAGAAGGCTGTGGAATACGTAAGCACAGAATACACATTAAAATCGAAAGCCAATAAATGAAAAATGCCTGTGAAAAATTGAAGCATCTTTTGGAGTTTGTTTTGTTTTGCTTTGCTTTTAGTTTTGGCACTTGGGATTGACCATTGGGTACTTTATGACTGACTTACATTCCCAAGCCTTTCTTTTTTTCTTGCAGTACTAGGGATTGCATCCAGTGTCTTTCCAGTGAGCTACATCCTTTTTGTTGTTTTTTTATTGAGACAAGGTTTCAGTAAATTGCTAAATTGCCCAGGTGTGGCTCAAATTTGTGATATTCATGCATCTAAAGTGTTTTTTACCAAAATCTTAAAAACAATTATCCCTAATTTCACATAAGTACAATCTTTGTCAATTAGGCTTTCCCTGAAACTAATCTTATTTGATGGTAATTTTTATCCACAGTATGATGCTCTCATAAATCTACAATATTCATTTATCCAAATTTATAGATATGAAGGTTAAGAAAATCTGAATGGTATAAGGAAAAGACCCTTGGATTTAGAATAAGAGCATTGATAGTAGAATTTTGACATTGCCCTTTAAATGACATGTAATCTTTAATATGTCAGCTACATTCCTTGATCTGTGTGTCTTCATTTGTGGGATAAGTATGTGGATAACTTACTTGGGTCACTTAGAGAAGATCCAGTAGTGTGCTGGAAGCCGAACTGTACCTGTTGTGACAGCTCTTTGCTTTACAGAGTTAAATCAAAAGAAGCTGAATTATTGTTGTTGTGATAGCTCTTTCCTTTTGCACGGTTACTAACCATCCCTTTTTGTCTGATATTGGAATTTCTAAGACGAGTTCCAGAACCAGCTACATAATTTGCAGGGCCCAGTTGAAAATGAAAATATGGAACACCTTGTTACAAAAGTATTAACGATTTCAACTTTGCTACAGGAGAACATGAAATCAAATATTAACAGTTCTGTTTTACAAATACTCACTACATCCTGATGAAGCCATACTAACCTAGAGGACAGGAATTTAGTGCTGAACGCAGGTCAGCCTTGAGCAAACTAGGACTGGGATGTTTAATCACATTTACTTCAAGAATAGTTAGCATTATCTTTAATATATTTACAGCATTTCAGCATAATGTATAAAATATGGCACATATACTAACTGCTGTCTTTTCAATTGTAATTGAAGTATGTAGAATAGAATGGAGCTTGAATAGTACCTTGTTTACAAAGATCTCTGTTTATTTTAGGAAATGATTTTGCTGTATGTTCCAATATACTGAGTCTTCTCCATCACAAAAAAAGTAACCTGAGAACTCAGAAAGTCATTATGAAACTGTTTTTTAAAAGTTTCAAGGAAATATTTTAAGTGAATAGATAAATCATTGCTAAGTTTGTATAATTTCACATTATGGATGTGTTCAGAGACTGGTGATAAGATACTGGAAACGTGAACAATAGCTGGAAAGGACACCATTTTGAAGGGCAAGGGAGTTGGCTCAGTGGCCTAAGCTCCAGCCTGGTGAGTGTGAGGTAATGAGTTCAATCCCTGGTGCCACAAAAAACAAAAAAAAACCCCACCATTTTGTATATACTGTGTATTCATGACATTCACGCGAAGAGGATTACACACATGCAAACAGTGAAGTTACCAAATGGAGAAATTAACAAGATGTTTACAATAATTATAAATGATATAGGAAAATTTATAAATAATATAGGAAAAAATTATGAATTCTTTTCTTGAATTTATACATTTACCACTATGACTAATGATGATCTAATCACCATTATCTTTGTGCAAAAAATGAAAATAATTATAGAAGTGTTTCTCAAACTCGAATGTGCATTACAATTACTTGAAAGATTTGTTAACACCTGTGATGAGTTTCATTCCACTTTTAGATTCAGTAGTTTTCTATGAGGGTTACAGAATTTGAATTTCTAGCAAGTTTACAAGTGATACTGTTGGCTCTGAGATCACATGCTTGAAAATTACAAAATTTGTGGAGTATCTGTGACCACAGTCATCATATACAATTGTATAAAAATTTTAAAACATACCATTTGTTTCACTGCCTTTTCTTCACAATTGAAGGACTCTCCTGAGTCAAGCTAAAAGCATTTTATAATAAACAAAAATGCTAATTAGTTACATCTATGACTATAGCACTAGCACCTTACTTGAGAAAAACAGAAGTTGATTGAAAGTTAATCCTTCCAGTATACCTAAGAATTGGCTTAGAACAAAGATATTTTTGGATATTCAATTTTAGTATTTGCTGTAGGCAGTTTAAGTCATGAGTCTTTTAGAAGTTTTCAGTAATTATATATTGGGGAACTATTGAATGAAAAAAAACAAAACAGATCAACAAATTGAAATTTCCTATTGTCATCCATCCTTAATTCATTGTGTGGATCTCAAACTGTAAACTTTATATTTCCTCGATTAAGTTGCATGTTAGGAGAGTAACTAACACAAATATAAATCAAAGTGTCTAAGATTTCTTTAAATTTTAGATGTACTAATATGTATATTCTATATATCTTGCTTTTTCTCCTATTCTATCTCTGAATTACATGAAATATTGAAAAGAGAAGAAAAATAGAGTTCAAATCAAATTATATCAAATAAATTATATGTGTTCTGATCTCCTGAAGAGTTTACTACACATCTTTACACACTCCCAATCTAGCAGGAATAACAAAAATGCAATATCTATAATACATCTTCCTAGAAGTCATACCTAATTAAGTAATTTTCAATATTTATGAAAATGCCTAGTATCATATAAGAGTTATTCAATTTTTAATATTATTTTCAAGAAAACAGGTTATAGTAGTTAAGCATGAGAAAATATTTCACAGCATGAGTTCATGGTGTGAGACTTTCAAGGTAGAAACATGTTTTTCAGACTGTCAAAATATAGGAGAGGAAAATTTCCCACAAAGGAAATAATATATTCAGAGATAAAGTTTTTGAAGCATGAGTTCAGATTGAGAGGATGCAGAGCAATTTAGCCAAATTCAGTGAATTTCAACCCTGGTTGCACATATGGATCATTTGGGGTGTTATAAAACTTTAAGTGACTGAGTTCCATTCTATACCAATTAAATTCAAATCAGATATCAGAGAAGAAAATTGGTATTAAAAGGGACATATAAACAAAAATTCTCTAGAGCAGTATTGGGGAAGTATTGAAAGAAAAAAAACAAAACAGACCAACAAATTGAAATTTTCTATTGTCATCCATCTAAAGCCATGTTTATGAATTTCCCATACAAAGGTATAACACAAACAGAGGCATGACACTAAATAACATGGGTGCACTCATTGCCCTTTACAAAGAACTTTGAGCCATTTTGTCATTTGTGACTGCTAACAAGATCTCTCCTGGCTTATTAGACTTTCTGTCCATGGGAAATCTCTGAACAAGGGTGAGACAATAGCATATTGTGAAACTTCTATAGCTCAATGGATTTTGAAAATGGCAAGTCCACAGATTTATTTCAGAAACATAGAAAAAGGATTTTCCCCAATGTGTCAGCAAGCTAGGACAGATATTATCCAACTCTGCTTCACAGAAATGAGTGCAAGCACAAATTTTGCAATTGGTCAGAAGTATGCTCAATTCATTGATTCTCCAGTTACTAATTTGAATTTAGAGATTTTATTTATAGTCTATAAATTTAAGTTTTCTTGTCTCTAAACCTGGAAGAATTGTAACATTTTTATTGCAAGTAGCCCTGAGGAAGGACTGGGGAGAACCAGAAAGGAAGCTAAGCTGCTGCCTGGGAGCCAGCCAGTGCTGGGAATAGGGAGAACCAGGATGGAAGCAATGCCCCTGCCTGTGAACCAGCCACAGCATGGCTAAGAAAGAAACTAAGCCCCTGCCTGTGAGCCAGCTAGAGAGCAGATTAGGGAGAACCAGGAAGGCAGCTAAGCCCCCATTGTGAGCCAGCTGGAGCAAGGAATGTGGAGAACCAAGAGGGAACCTAAGCCCCTGCCTGTGAGCCAGCCAGCACCTGGAATAGGGAGAACCAGTGAGCTAGCCCAAGCATGGGCCAGGGAGAACCAGGAAGGCACCTAAATTCCCACCTGTGAGCCAGCTGGAGCATGGACTGGGGAGAACCAGGAAGGCAGCTAAGCCTCCACCTGTGGACCAGCCAGAGTGCTGACCAGGAAAGACCAGGAAGGAACTATGCCCCCACCTATGAACTAGCTGGAGCACAGACCAGGGAGAACCAGGAAGGAAACCTTACCTCCACTTGTGAGCCAGCTGGAGTGCAGACAGGGGAGCATCAGAAAGGGAGCTAAGATCCCACCTGTGAGCCAGCCTAAAGCTGGTAGTCTGAGCAACTATTTAGAGGACAACAATATGCAATATAGCAACTATTGTGGATTTCCTACTGTCTTATCACTGTTTTGTTTTATTTTATTGTTGTTTTACTCCCTTTAAAATAAATACCAAAAAAGTTTCTAAAAACTTTAAAAAAATAAAATAAAATAATAGCCCTGAGATTCAAATGAGATTATATACATGAAAGCTGTTTGGAAAGCTGGCTGTATGTAATTATTGTTATGATGAAATACCTAGATTTTCCTTTTGGACTTCTTCCAAAAGAGAACAAAATCTCAGCAACTGATGTTGGTGCAATCATTTCTCTCTTTTTTTAGAGATAATTTCACCAAGCAAAAATATGAACTCTTTGAAGAAGTGAAATATAAAATAATCTCTTCACGTTTTTATATTGTTTAGATCTGCACCATTTTCTCTATTTTGTGAGTTGATAATAACAAATGTGGGGCCAGGGATACAGCTCAGCGGCACAGCAACTGCCTGGCAAGTGTGAAGTCCTGACTTCGATTTCTGATGCAAACAAAACAAAACAAAACAAAACAAACAGTGGTAGACCTCTCTGAAGGTGTTTTACATAGGTTTTTATAGAGAAAAAGATATATCTTTCCTATTCCTGACCTTTTTTAGATATATAAAGGCTATTAAGCTCTTATATTTGTTTACCTTTAAAATATAGTGACATGAAAGATTATGGTTTTGACCATGGAAAATCAAACCAAATTATGCTTTCTAAAATCAATGTGATTTGAATTCTTAAATGTTCTCATTTATCACTTCATCTTTCACAATTCCCTTTTCCAACATTTTAGAAGAAAAAAATATTCATTTTCAATACAGTGTATTCCTTGAAGGGGTGAAACTTCTAGGGTGCCAAACGTAGAGGGAACTCAAAATTATTAGCACCAATATTGTCAAGTGGATGACTTTAATGACTTCTCACCAGTTGGACCATTTACAAATAAAATCGTAATATATAATACTGCTTTCATTAAAGAATTCTGGGTTGAGTTGTCATTGAGGGATTAGGGTTTGAAAGCTAATTTTTATCCTGGATTATATCACTTTTAACATATTTTACTGAAGAGGAGTTGAAATAAGTAAAATTCTTATACAAATCAACTTATCCCCATGTTTTTCTCATGGAAACACTTTCTCAGTATTTTTTTTTTAATTTTTGAATAGAAGCCGGGTGGCGCACTCCTGTAATCCCAGCACTCAGATCATTGGGAGTTTGAGACTGGCCTGGGCTACAAAGTGAGCGCAAGGCCAGCCTGAACTGCATAGAGAGACCCTGTCTCAAAAAACCACACACACAAAATTTTTTTTAATAGAATTTTTACTGATGTCCATCTTTCTAACAAAAATTGTTTATCCCTGCATATCTGAATTAATTTTATCAATTTTAATCAACTTCATTAAGAAATGCATATTCAGTAAAATTTCACTTACATTTTAAAATTATTTTATTAAAATATTTATGTGGTTTTAATCAGTTGTGTTATACTGACATTTTAAATACTAACTATATTAAACTAGTGTTTACATAAAATTTATTAAAAAATGAATTTACTTTATATGCCTATCTTTGTTACAGAGATGTATAATAAACTAACTTTTCATTTTTTTAATTGATAAAAATTATTTATACTTGTGGCATGTAACATGATATGTTGTTTATATACTCAGAAAAATAACTATAAAGAGTTAACTAAGTTATCTATTGTCATGCTAACATCATATATTGGGGGTGAGAACATTTAAAATGTAGCTTATATCAATTTTCAAGTATTTCATATGTTAGTATCAACTATTGCCACTATGTACATTAATGAGAGCTATCCTGAGCTTATTCTTCTTGTCTAACTGAAAGTTTTATACTTAGACCATCATCTCCTCAATTATTTTTAAAATCCATCCTAAAATATATAACAGGTATAACTCTTTAGAAAATAGAATATAAACATTAAGTAAGTATAAAAAGGAAACTACAAAACAATTCCAAGTTATAAAATGTGCTTAAGTATTTTTGATATGGATGATAATGAGTATCAAATCATTAAGTTGTCTACAATTTTTAAAGTTACATTGGCATTTGTTCAAAATACGATTTTCAATATTCCTGAATTTATGTCCTATAAAATTATTTATAATTATTGTTAAAATAATGTGGAAGCTACTTGAAAGCATGTGAAAGCACACATAAAATGCTGTCATAAAACTTTATTTAGTGCTACTCGAAGACAAAATCTTGATGATTATTGCTATAAGAATGTTGCCCTCAACAACATATGATTTATTACTACATAGGGAAGGCAGCAAACTATTACATTTAAGAGATGTAAGCAGGGTTTGTTCAACAGCTCCTACTCATTATTTAACTTTACACAGACTCCTTGCTCTAACTCCTTATTTTTCAAGTCTGTGATAATGTATGCATCTAATTGGTATGCTCATTCTGAATATTATATGAAATTGTGTCAAACTCTTAGAAAAATGCCTGTACTGCAAACTCTTAGAAAAATGTATACTCATTTACGAATGTTTTTATATACCAGAAAGTCCAGTGAAGAAACTCGTGTATGTTCTTAGGGTACCTTACAGAGAAATCAGGGCTTGATATGGTCTTTGAGAGTAAATTTAATTTAACTATAAAATGAATATTTTCAGAGTTAAACACATTATATCATCTGCTGGCCCTAGAATTGTCAAAGGAAAATTACAATATAGAAAGTCACAAATTTTGTGCTTCCTCTGGAATAATATGTAGAAGCAACAAGAGAGAACACAAGTTGTTTCACCCTATTTCATCTGCTTAATTCATTAGTTGTACCCAAATTAACATCTCTCATTTCCACCAAGATTTTTGGGATACTCAGTGGGTATGCATAATGTAAAGAATCCCAAAACACAATATGAATTTTCGTATTGATTTGATTTTGAATCAAGCTTTCTTTTGTAGTTTTAAGACAAATAAGTCATTTGGGCTTTTATCAGGTAAGCTAAATGTTTTTCGATTATTTCTTACCAACAGGATTTGCTAGCCCAGTTACCGGGATAGCAGATGCCTCACAAAGCAGCATGCACAATGCTTTGCACATCTATATGAATGGAACCATGTCCCAAGTACAAGGATCAGCCAACGATCCCATTTTTCTTCTTCATCATGCATTTGTTGACAGGTTTGTTGAACTTCTTCATAAATTATGTGTTTATTGAATGAAAACATGGAAGGTTGTAAGCTAGAATGCTCAATATGTTATATCAAATGCAAATGCATTCATAGTCACATATGCATTAATAGAGGTATGGAAGAGAGGTATTAATAAATATGCTAATTTATCCAGTTGGTAGGATTCAGCATGAACTTTATTTTCTTTGTGATTTTTCTATTTTCTTAGCTTTTATTTTTTTGAAATTGGTAATAATACAAGCAGTAATGTTAATTCCCAAAGCTAGACAAACAAGCAAACAAAAGAGTGAAAGAAATGTGAAATCATTTGCCTACAAACGCTGTACCCACTTAGAATTATGTTCTATTTTTCTAAAGTAATTCCTTATGACTCATATCTATTTCAGACTCATCACTCATAGATTGACTGAATGAAGAATTCTACTAGACAATTAAGTTCAAAGCGCTGCATGTTTTTCTAGGCAGATACTGCATTATTGTCCGTCCAACAGTTTCTCCTTTGTACAACCGATCTATGGTGAGGGTATTATAGTCAGTATCTTTAATCACTTCCTTATTTCTGCAGATCCTTAAACTTCCGTTATGGAAATTCTCTGTATACAATTAACCCTTATGAATCTAGGTCTCATTTTCATATGATATAATTTGTTTTATGTTCCACAGTGGCCAGCACTGTTTCCATTTTAAAGTTTTAGAAGTGGAAA
>RJWT010017269.1:0-19430 GCA_004365215.1 Cuniculus paca | reverse complement strand
ATTTCCTGATGATGGGTAGAGTTCATTTAGCTCCCAGCCTAGAGATCCAAGAGTATGTCTGTGGATTCCAGACAAAGCCCCCATCTGGCTGCGCGGTACCATGATAGACAAGCAGGAAGAGAATGGGCTGTGTGCAGAAGGGGCCACTTGGCAAGGCCTCACTTTGTTACAACCCACTCTCATGAAAACTAATTCACTTTGTGAGGCCAGCATTAATCTTTGCAGAGGAGGGTGTCTCCAAAGACCTAATTATGTTCCACTAGCCCACACATCTTCAAGATTCCCGCACCTCAACAGTATCACACCGGGGACCAGGCTTCCAGCACATAAGCCTTTAAGGGACAAACCACATCCAAACCATAGCAGGAACCCAAGTGGAACAGAAGAAGGTATCACTAGCATTGTCATTCAGTCAGTTTTGAAAGAATCAAAAATAATGACAACTACAGGTGAAAAGAAAAACAGGATTTGGCATAGCGAGGAAGTGAACAGATGTCTGTGAAGAAGAAAGCCATTGGGGTAGGAGAGGAGCGTGGGCCTCAGTATCAGGGAATGACCACATCAGCAGAGGTAGCATGGGTGGTCCTGTGTGAATCTGGCGAAACTCTGGTAAGTAAGGAAGTCCCTTTGTCCATGGTGTCCAAATCTTATTGCCTATTCCATAACCTGTATGTGATGTGAGTTTAGGATCCAAAATAATGGATTTGCCTTTTCTCAGAGCCCTCTTACCTCCAGATTCCCCCCAGCGTACCAATGCAGAAAAACAAACCAGTAGTTCAATAGGTTTTAGATTGTCCACAAATAGATAGTACGACACACGTTCTTCTGAGAACTGCAAAAAACCAGACTGGTCATCATTCTTATTATTAGTCCATTGAGGCTATTATTTTCTATTTCTAATAAGAACACAGTACAATACCTAACACCCCTAAGAAACTTACTGTGTTTTAGGCATCACAGTAAATACTTTATAGGTTTAACAACAGGAAGAAAATCCTGTTAGGTGAATGCTGGTAATAGCCCATTGAAGCTGGATCTGTAGGACTTTTGTGCGAAGGGCCACCAGATGTAAGAAAGGCAATGTTTTTTGCCATGAACTAAAAAAAAGGATGTTCTTGTTCTAGATAAGAAAAGGCAGCAAGGAGGCTGGACGTAAGGCAAAGCAGCACATAGAAAATGAAATGCTGGGAGGTTGGGAGGCCAGAGTGTCTGCCACAGAGAATGGGAGTGGCCAATGAGGATGTATTTATGATTTTTAAAAGTCATCTTTTACTGCTTTTCCCAAGATTTTCAGGAATATACCTAGGGCTTACTGATGTGCCAGACTGTATTATTGTTTTGAAGATGCGATAAAGTACTGAGTAGAACCAGAAATTCTCTTTAAAGACAGTCACATAAGGGTTACATGATTATGATTTCAATTTATACTGTATCGGCATTATTAATATCCTTAATTATGGGTGAAGCAGGTGATCTGCCAAAGGCCAGAGTTTGTAAGTAGCAAAGCTGAGATTCAAAAGCAGATCTATCTGCATGATTTTAAGGTCAATACTCTTGCCTGTTGCTTTATTCTGTTTCAGCATCATCTTGACTGATTGCTTATGGCAAATGTCTTCAATGAAATTAAATCATCAGTTAATATGAGAAAGACGAATCTCTAGTAATGTTGTGAAAACAGAAACCCAGGCAATTGCTAGAAATGTTTGATACAATGTACAATTGTTTTAAATCATCGTCTCTTCCAATATCTTCTATTAGTTGTCATGTGACATTTAATTTTGTCTCCTTTCAGTTTCAACATACACGCAGTTGTTTCAAATATTCACTGTCTGAAAATATGGATTTGCCAGCCCAACACGCGTGTGTGAAGAGTTCCTGCACTGAGTTCAATTTACTGTCATTTTTAAGAGTCTGAGAATTGCGAGGGGTGTCCTCCAGTCCACCCAGGGTGACTCCTTCCTGATCCAAGCACAGGAAAGATCCCTATCCCATCCTCATAAACAAACATTGTAAAAGATCTATGGGATAGGCCAAGGTCAGGCCTCGGGTTCTGTGCTTAGCTAGCAGCACCTGCCACAATCAAATCCTTCCTTTCAGGCCACACAAAATGCCATTAAGTCTGAGTTTCTTGCCCTCCAAGACAGTCACTATTTTCTGACACCACTAATGCTTTGAAAATTTCAGGAGAATGAAGGACTCATATAAGGAAGTCATCATTCTATTCTGCCAAGCTGAGAGTTTAAAAGGAAGAAAAAATCTATATAACCACTACTTAATAAAAATAAGATCAGAATAAAGAACAGTTTAAATTTTGACTAGCTCCCCAGAGCCACACACCTGCACCTTGTAAAGGTATGCCTATACTGGCTAAGGCCCAGGATGCCAACCAGATAAACTCCATGTCTCACCGTGTTTGTGCCACTTACTGTTTAGGTGATCTTGGGCACTTGATTCAATTTTGATCTGCCTTGTTTTCCTGACCTATAAAATGATGACAATACCCCTTCCATAAGGTTTTCTCTGAGCTGGTAATGCAATCAACAATTTAATTCAGGGCCTACAACACTTACAATTAATTATTATTTTATTATTGACGATCGTTTCAATATAGAATTATATGTAAGTATATTGTAAACTGTACATTCTTCTTTTACCCTGAGTTCAGTATTTCCAGTGAACACTCTAGTTGTCTTCATGAGGTCAAGGAGGCCTTTGGATGCTTTTATCAGCAGACTCCAGGACAAAGTAGACCACCTATCTCCCTGACACCGTCACTACTGCAGACCTAATTCTTGCTTTCCAAGCAGGCAACCACCTCATAAAGTTTTTTTTCCCATCTACATTTTCAGCTAGCATGAGTGAAATAGGAAAAGTAATTTCAAATGACTCCTATTTTCCCCACTTCTGCATACTGCCAACAGTATGTGGGCTTATCTTTGTGTGCCTCTATCTCTTTGTCCTGACAAGGAAATATGCAAGTTTTGATCAAATTTAGCTTCTCAGGATATATTTTATAGTTCCCCCAAATTCCACTCAAAGTGAGATTTGTTAGCTAACTTATTCAACAAATTTTTATTGAATTTTTACTTTATTTACACTCTACAGGAATGGTCTAGCAAAAGCAAACTAAAAACCAGGTGTGGTGGTGCATACCTGTAATCCCAGCACTCGGGAGACTGAGGCAGAAGGATCATTGCAAGTTCGAGACCAGCCCGGGCTACAAAATGAGCTCCAGGCCAGCCTGAACTGCATAGTGAGACCCTTTCCCGAAAAGACATTAAAAAAGCAAACTAAAGCACACAGCCCTTCGTGTACCAACACAAGTAGGGGGCCAAGGAGGAGCAGAGGAGCAGAGGAGCAACTGGGGAGTTGGAAGAGTGAGGGGAAAGTGCCTGGGCAAAGGGAGAGTGAGTCACCAAACCCAGATGCCATGACCAGGGATGACTTTACAGAGTTAAGGACATCTGTGCTGCTCCGAAGGACTCATAGGCATTAGCTGGATGAAGATAATAAGAATGAAAGAATACTCTCTAGACAGAGGGAAGAATATGAAGAAAAACATCCCAAGGAACTAGACATAGTAGCAAAAATATGTTTTTGTTTGAGGGACTGCACACTCTTCAGTATATACAAATTGAAATCTAACACAGAAAATTTATTTGTGCATTTCCTTCATTAATTCACAAATCAAAATTTTCTTACTGTAAATTCATATAATGAAGCACCTCAGAATTTAACTGCAAGGGTATAGCCAGATAGATCACATTTGGGGATATGAGCTAGTGGAATCATGCTTCTTGTTTTGATAAGGGATCAATAAGAAATTCTGAAAGTTAATATTTTATGCATAATTATAATAAAAATTTAGAAATTCCAGAGAAATTTGAAGATAGTTTTCCTATTGTGAGTCCACTAAAAAAAAACCAACAGCATAAGAAGGGAAAGATGAAAGATCATAATATATTTACCTTAAATTCTGATTTTTGAAAGGTAAGGCAGTAAGAACCTGGCTTGTGAAAAATGATTATGTGCCTGAAAAAATATTTATAATAGGTTATCATCATATGCAAAAACTAATAATACATGCTAAGTTTCTCAGAATCAAATAATTATAGGCAAAGTTAAAAATAATTATAAATATATTTTAGTTGTCCTATGGTACAAAAATAATATCAGTGAAAAAGATATCTGCATCTTAAATAGCAAACAAATCTTTGAAGAGAAACTGAAATTGACCTGGGATGTGCTTGGCTTTTAATGTTTTGCATTGACTATCAATGCATCCAACTTTTTCCTTGGAGAACTCTTATTTGATATTACCAACTTTCAACTAATACTGATTTAGCTCTTTTAGGTGACAGTTAAGGATTAGTACATTTTATATACTATACTAAATATATAAAAACAAATCTCAATGTGGATTTGCATAATGCAGTTCAGGATTTAACTACCACAATATAGTCAGATGAATCACATTTGAACACTTACTGAAAGCATACACAGAAGTCTTCAAAATCTAACCAAGTTTCTTTAGAATCACCGTTATGAACTGCTGTATATTCTTCCTGTGATTTCTCTATCGTTGCTGTTGTTTGACTGACCAAAGCCCTATCCAAACCAAGATTATCAACTTGATGAGGATCACTCAATCGAGGGCCTGCTTGCTCTTCTGTTCAGGTAGAAAACAGAAATATCAAACTTCTTATGTTGTTAAGTAGTAAGATATTAAAATATAGAATATTAAAGATGTGCTCAAATATAAAAGTCTATTTTGAGGAAAACATTTACATATGGGCCTTGAATTTGTAGAGATACGTTTCACACACTTAGGAGAATTTAATAACTTTTATGTATATTCAAGTGTTCAGAAATTTTGAAATCATTTTGATAAATTTGTGTATGCATTCTTTAGAAATTCTGAAGTCATAAAGATTTATTAGTTAGCTTAAAATATGCTGTAGATAGAGAATATAAGAAAGGATGGTTCAGAGATAGAAAAATAAAAACTTGACAGATCTATTGTCATAAATGTGTTCAGAAAGTCATTTAATTACCCCCCTCCATAGTTGGTGATTCTGTAGACTTATTTTTATCAAATATTGTCATAAAACTCTTGTAGGCAGAATGACACAATGCTGTTTTGCATTTGAGTCTTGCCCAAGACTTTAACAACTAAGGAATGTGCAATGGTTTCAGTATTTTGATGACCAAGTACATATATTCAGACCTATGAACTTTACTCATGTAACCTGGATCAGCTCTTTTATTTTCATCTTTTGTTTGAAGTTAACAAGTAAAATCTCATCTTTCTAGCCCAGAACATCTTAGATTCAACAAATCAGAAAAAATGTTAAAGAGAGGTTGCTGAGAGATAAAAGAGGAAAGAAATTGTCAAGAAGCAAAATCTCTTGTATGCTATGATGTCCACTGGAGAGGAAAAAAGGCCAGGAAAAGATTATCAATTTACCTTTAACAGGCACAGGTTGTGGTACAATATTAGCCTATGAAATGAAAGGAAGCCATCAAGAAGTCATTTGCAATGCAGCAAAACATTACAGCTACCTAAAGCAGCAAAGTTTTAAAAAGTTAATACACTTTTTTAAACTGAAATAAATTGGTTTCTGGAATAGTTTATTAAAATATACAATACAACAAAGAATTCAACTTTAACTTTAAAATTTGAAAGATGCCACCATAATTAAATAATTGGCTGATGGCTTAAGTTTGTGACAGTAAAACATGTTTATTGAACGATTTAAACTTATAAGAAAAGTTAAAAAATAATTTTCCTATGTAGACATATTACTTGTCATGAAGTACTTGTCATTAATGCAGTGAAATTGATAATTAATGTATGAACCCAGGAAGACTGGTTTCAATTGCCAAAATCATTCTCCAAATTTTAACAGAGAAATCATGATAATTCATGTATACAACTCTTTTCTTGGGGAACACAACTAAAATAAGTGTAAGAGATGAAATGGTATAAACTTACACAGACTATGGGTGATATGAGTAATATTTTGGATAAAGAAAAGTACATAGAAAAGATGGCAGAGTAGAGATAACAGAACACTGAATGCCAGTGTGAAGCGAGCCTTGGGACCCTAGATATAGTTGGTATTTGAGGAAGAACGTATAAGAAATGGATTGAAAGCATGGAAAAAGGTTAAATACCTATATAAGGAACTCGATTTATTCTATCAAACTCCTTCTTATTTATTATCTGGTCTTCCTCAGCCTAAGCAAAACACTGGGAACTGCATTTCAATCCATTTCAATCATGGCACAATTGCTTTCAATCACAAGAAAGAAGTGATGAATATAGTCATTAACACTGGCATAGTGTTATGGTTGATACATTGTGTCAACTTGAGAACTTTAAAAGTTTAACTGAGAGGCTCAGCTGGGAGCCAGGGTTCTTACTTTGTAAATATCCTCATCCTGTGCTGAAGGAGGGCACCAAGATTTTGTGAGTGCTGCACCAGCCCTGGAGGGGCAGGGGTAGCCTGTGTACAATATAAGGGAGGAGAAGAGGTTTGTTTTCTTCTTTTGCTCTGGCTGCTGCCTTGAAGTGTTGCCCCAGTGCCATGTCACCCTGCCTTGGAACCAGCTGATTATGGACTGAAATCTCCAGAAACTGTAAGCTAAATAAACCTTTCCTTGCTTCACTTTGAGCATCAGGTATTTTCTCCCAGCAACCAGAAAAAAGTAACCAAGACAGACAGATTTTTTTAAAATTGTAACATTGCTATTCAATAAATACTACTGACCAGTTTATGAGTGAACTATGAAAGCAACAAGAAATGAATCTCAGAAAATATTACATTAGTGAGAGAAATTATGGAATAATTCATATAAAAATCCATTAAAATTATATAACAAACTAAGCTATAAAACATTTACAATTATATTCATAATTGGCAAAATTAGAAAGTGTAGAATTTTATTAATACCAGTATCTGAGTGGCATATAGGAAACATGATCCAAAGGAGAAAAACAGGACACTTCTATAGCAAATAAATATTCCATTTTCTAAGCTATTATAAGTACATAAGCAATTTACTTTAATGAAATTCAGTATACTCTTCAGAGGCGTGTTATAAAGTCTTTTGTATGTACAATATATTTCACAATTTAAGAAAAAAACCTCTCTAAGTAAGGATTGAGGCAATACCTGAGATGGAGCTTGTGTCATCTGAACCAATTCTGACTGGCTGAAGTCCTCAGTTTCATCAGTTTCTGCGATGGACAATAAACCAGGTTCTATAGACAACCCTTTCTTAAGAACAGATTGTACATTATGCCTAATGGAAGAAAAGCCACAACACTTCTATTATTTTAACTTTTTGTTTAAAGTTACTATTAAATAACTGCAGTTTTGTCAAAAAAGTTTCTGATTTTGCTCATTTTGTCATTCTCATTATTTTCCAACTTTTTAAACCTCTTGTTATTATGCTATGGAAATATTCTACATCAAAAACTGATCAGAAGAGGCAAAGAAAGTCACTACATATTGGTTAAAGGAACAATTTTTCAACATGTAGAGATAAAAATTTTAAAATATATGCACCAAACACTAGCACATCAAATTTTAAAAACAAATACTAGTGAACATAAAAGATCAGATAAATATCAACACAATTACAGTGGGAGACCTAAATACCTCACTGTCACAAACAGACATATCAACTAGACAAAAATCATTAACAAAGAAATATCAGAGTTAAACCATATCTTCAAACAAATGGACTTAAGAGATATCTAGATAGTATTACATCCAACAACAACAGAATACACATTCTTCTCAGCAGCACATGTAACCTTCTCCAAAATAGACCACATACTACCTAATACAGCATGTTTAAGTAAATGCAAAAAAAAAAATCAAAATTGCACTAGGTATACTATCAGGCATAGCACAAGGAAACTAGAAAGCAATAGCAAAAGAAACCAAAGAAATTATGCAAAAGTATGAAAATTTTAAAATACACTCTTGAATAATCACAAATCACAGAAGAAACAAAGGAAGAAGTTGCACAGTTCCTCGAATCAAATGATAATGTCAGAACAACATACCAGAATTTATGGGACACAATGAAATCAGTCCTAAGAGGGAAGTTTATAGCTGTGAATGCCCACATCACAAAAATTGAGCAGGCCTAAATAAATAACCTAGAAGTGCACCTTGAGGTCCTAGAAAAACAAGAAAAATCAAAATCCAAAGCTTGTATAAGGAAGAAAATTATAAAGATAAGAGCAGAAATTAATGAAATTGAGGTTAAAAAACAGTACCAAAAAATCGATGCATTGAAGAACTGGTTTTTGAAAGAATAATAGGCAAACCATTAGTCAATCTTACCAAAAAAGAAAGGAAAGATCCAAATCAATCCAATTAGAAATGAAATCACAACAAACGCCACTAAAATCCAAATTATTAACAACTTCAAAAATCTGTATTCCAATAAGCTGGAGAATTCAGAAGAAATAGATTCCTAGATACCTATGAACGATCAAAACTGAGCACAGCAGGTTTTAAAATCCTGAATAACTCACAACAGGCAATGAAATTAAAGCTGTAATAAAAAGCCTGCCAACTAAGAAAAGCCCAAGTCCTGATGGAGTCGCTGCTCCATTCTACAAGAACTTCAAGGAACATCTCACACCAGTAATCCTCAAACTCTTTAATGAAATTGAAAGGGAAGGAGTACTCCCAAAGTCAATCTAGGAAGCTAGTATTACACTGACTCGCTTCCAAGAATATACAACCAGACAAAGATACAACCAAAATCAGTCAAAGATACAACAAAAAAGAGAGATACAGGCTAATGAGCAAAGATGCAAAGCTCCTCAACAAGATACTGGCAAACAATGCAACAAATAACCAAAAATATCATACATCATGACCAAAATGGGCTTCATCCCAGAGACGCAAGGATGGTTCGATATATTCAAATTGATAAATGTAGTACACCACATTAACAGAAGCAAGAATAAAAATTAACTGATCATCTCAATAGGTGTAGAAAAGCCTTTGACAAAAATCCAACATCCATTCCAAAAAAAACCTCAAGAAAATAGGAATACAACCAGGGATATAGTTCAATGGCGTAAGTGTCTACCTGGCAAGCACAAGGTCCTGAGTTCAATTCCTGGTACAAGAAAAGGAAAATAGATCTAGAAGGACCTTATCTCAATCTGATAAAAGCCATTTATGACAGACCTAATGTCAACATCCTACTAGAGAAGAAAAGTTGAAAGCTTTCCTTTTAAAATTAAGAAGAAGACAAGGAGGTCTATTATTACCACTCCTGTTCAACACAGTACTCAAAATATTAGCCAGAACAATAAGGCAAAAAAAAAAAAAAACTGAAAAGGATAAGATAGAAAGAAGTAAAATTATCATTATTTGCAGATGTCATGATACTCTAAATAGAAGACCCCAAAAATTCCACCGAAAACTCATAGAATAATCAAAAACAGTAGTGTAGCAGAATACAAAGTAACACACAAAAATTAGTAGCATTCCTATACATTCACAATAAACTCACAAAGAAAGAAATTAGGAAACATGTATCACTCACAATAGCATCAAGAAAAATTAAACATTTAACACTTAACCTAACCAAGGAACTGAAATGCCTCTACGATGCAAGCTACAATACTCTTTAAAAGGAAATTGAAAGGGCTGGGGATTTAGCTCAATGGTTTATGTGCCTGCCTGGCAAGCATGAGGTTGTGAGTTTGATCCCCAGCAGCAAAAAAAATAAACGGAAATTGAAGAGAACATCACAAAATGGGAAGAGACCTTCTGCTCCTCAATAGAACAAATATACTCAAAATGACCATGCTTCCAAAATTGATACACAGATCTTACGCAATCTCAATCAAAATACCAACAGCAGGCCTCACAGAACTTTATAAATGTTTGTGCTACCCTCTAGTGGCAGTTTCAAGTAAATCAAAGAAGAGTAATTAGGTGAATTTTTACTGAGTACATGTGGGAACATGATGCTAAATTTATGACCACAATCTCATAAAAATTCACCTACCTAAAATCTTCTCTAATTTATGTGAAACTGTCACTAGAGGGTGGTACAAACATATTTATGCCGTTCCAGTGCACTCATACAGGGCCAGGAGCCAAGATGGAGCAAAGGGGTCTGATGCTGTAGTGACAGCCTTCCAAAGAAGGGAAGCTGTAGCAATCACTTTCTAGTGCTTTCCAGAAAGAGGGCTTGCTCTTATGTTGATGTGTGAACTCCATACTGCAAAGCAAGACAAGGGATATGGCTTTCACACAGGACAAAAGGTCACTCATACATCTTTGGCTCTGTCAGGTAGCAAGAATATTCAAATGAGCTCTTGACAGATTTCAGCAGAGAACAGATTAGCTGAATTCAATCAAGTGATGAAGTTGCCTGTTTCTTGCATATTAGAATTTTATCCACCTTAATCAAGTTATAAAGCTGAAAAAGTTACATGAAAATCAGGCAAGGGAGTAACACAAGGAATTCAAATCAGAAAATCAATCCTTTTGTGGTCCCTATTGGCATAGAGATTCTTACCCAGTTGGCTTTTTTTTTTTTTAAACCGGGAATCAAACTGAGGACCTTGCACTTGCCAAGCAGGCGATTGTACCACTGAACTACATTCCTAGCCCTTGGCATAGAGATTCTTAAAGACTTGATATAGTGATATAAATTGTGAAAAAATTTGTATTGGTGGTCTTCAGCAAGAATACTTACAGCCCACATAATCTCTGATTAGTATACAAACTCAATCAACTGAAAGATAAGCACAAATTATTTGGATGGCAAAATCATAGTCTCAGTTGATATGATAATTTCCAGTGACTGTATTAAGGGACACCTAGTTAACTAATTTTATTTCTGAGTGTCTGTGAGAATAATTCTGGAAGAGACCGGTGTCTAAATTAGTAGGCTAAATGGGAAAGCTCTGCCTTCAGTGTGGGCAGGCACCGCCTCGTTGACTGTGAGCCTGGACAGAAAATGGAAAGGGAGAGGCAAATCTGTTCACCATCTCCTGGGGGCTGGGACACTCTCTTCTCTCGGTCTTAGACAACAGAACTCCAGGCTGAGTGGTGCTTGGGCTTCTGGATACACACCAAGTTCTCAGGTTTTCAGCCTGATGGAGAGTTGCACCAGAGGCTTCCTTGATTCTGAGGCCTTCTTACTTGGGAAGCCATGCCGGGCCTTCCCGGGTCTCCAGCTTACAGACAGCCCATCACAGAACTTTTCTATCTCCATAATCATGTGTGGGGTACTTTTGGTAATTATGAAAATTTATTTTGTTATTTCCAAATTCTTTCTATCCTCTATTTCTGAGAATCACTAGCAAGTATAATGGTCATTTCCAACTTGTTCTACATGAGTTTTTTTTTTACTGTACTTTTAATTTTTTCTACATGCTTTAGTCTGTATATTCTGACCTATTTTCTATTTTTTTATTCTCTTATTAGCTGTATCTAATGAGTCCTTAATTTGGATTATTATATTTTTATAATTCAATTGAGGGATAAGTAAAGTACAATTAACTGCACAAATGGAAATACTGATCATAATAAATAAGCTTTTCTCTCACAAAAATAGTAATGTGCTTGCCAACAAATCCTTTGTGTTCCCTGGATACTTTATTTTGACATTCCTAAGATAGGAAGGCACTTCCACTTTTTTATAACATTTTATACTGATAAAGGCCACCCAAAAACAAGCCATATTTTAACGCAAAATTTATTTTAAATCAAGCATATATTACTATAGAAGAGAACCTAAGAAATATTATTTTCCCTGTAATCATTGCATTGATGTAGATTTTAGTATATTTGTCATCAAAGTACACATTTTTTATGAAATAAAATTGATTGAAAAAGTTGAAATACTTTATCATATTAGAACACTTATCAATTCAATGGATGTTTTAATATGATAAAGAAAATTCTATATAGCTACATTATACAAATGAATTCACTTTCCTCATTGTAATCTATAAATAGAAATATAGGTCAAAAATAATGAAAATGAAAAATAATATAAATATTATAATAAAATGGTTCAATTATGGGAAAGTCATTTTTACATTCCCTCTAACATTTGGGAGCTATGAGTGTTTCCCCTCCTATCACAAACCCAAGGTATAAAAGTCTAGTGGGGAGAGGGGCAGAACAATTTCAAAGCAGGGCCCTCTACAAATCATAGGCTCTGCTCCCCACGTGTTGCTGGGCTCCTGGGAGGCCTCAGGTGCAGTTCTGCCAGGCCCCAGACTACAACAGGAGAGGTAAGTAAGAGGCAAGTCTTTGAAAACATAATCTATGGGGGTGAGGGGAGCTGCTGTATAAATTAAAGATGTTAGCTATCAGGTTCTCTGAGTACAGGAGAGACTGTATAACATGGTGAGAAACTTGTAATACGGCATTAGTGGAGCCTCTGAGTACTGAAGAGCAGCAGGATTTGAAATTTGTTTTTACTTATATTGGTTGATCAACTGTGACCAAAATATAATGCCTCCCTCAGTGCACCTATACTTTCTATCACATTTTCAGGAAAATCAGATACATATGCAAATAACTGCATGAGTATTTCTCTTGATTCGGGGTTGTTTGGTAGATTGGTCTTAATAGGGAATGAAAGTTAATCAAAATAAAGTGAGTTCTGAATCTGACAGGGGAAACAGAAGACAAAACACCATGGGAGGGTACAGCCAAAGCAAGCTGATTTGGTTCAAGATAAGAGACTAAGTACAAATGTGTCTCTCTTCTCCTTCCTACAACTTCACTGGGGTCTCAGAAAAAAGTGAAAAATAAAAGCAAAATCATACTCAGCTGGCAAAATAGGAGTATCTGGAGCTGAGCTGTAACATTTTCCTCAGAGACACATGAGAACAGAAAATAGCAGACCAAAAAATCTACCTCCTGCACAATCACTGAACCCAGGACTCTATGTATGGTGCTGTAATTGTTTCAGACAAAATAACTTCTTTGAGGCACAACCACATAATTTAGTATATACTTTCACAATGTTGATCATTAAGTTGCACTGTAATTACTTACTTATGCATGCAGCAGCCCCCAGAAGTTGATATCCATGGGGGACAATGTGTCATTTTTGTATATTTAAGTGAAATATAATGTTTTCTATATTCAAGTGAAATATAATGTTTTCTATATTCAAGTAAAATATAATGTTTGCCATATTATTCTGCTTGGGCTGCCATAACAAAATTAAAGCTGTGTGCTCATAGCAACTTTCCTCAGTGTGAGTGGTTGGACAGACATCAACGTCCCTTCTTATAGGAACACTAATCCTGGGTTCAAGATTCCATCCTTGTGAACTCACTTAACCTTAATTACTTCCTATCTTTGTCCATTTTCTGCTTCTAGCACAGACCACCTAAAAAGTTATTTTTAAAAACAGATTCATTTGGCTTGTAACTTTGGAAGCTGGGAAATCCAAAAGCATGGTGTCGGCATCTAGGAAGGGCCTTTATGCCGCATCATCTCAGAGGGACAGAAGGGCCGAGAGGGTTGGAGCAAGTAAACAAGAGAGGGAAGAAGCCACATTTATAATGAAGCCTCCCCATGGTAATTGGATTACCCCAAGATAACAGTGGCAATCCATTCATAAGGGAAGAGCCCGTGTGACTCAAAACCTTTTATTAGTCCTCACCGCCCAGTACTGTTACCTGGCAGATTAACTTTCCAACATGTAAACTTTGGAGCCCCATTCAAACCACCGCAATCCCTTAGAGGTTCCATCTCCAAACACAACCACAGCGAGGTTTAGTGCTTCAACATATGAATTTGGGGGAGATACAAATGTTTAGTCTACATCGTTCTGCCCCTGGATCCCCCAAATTCATGTCCTCTAATTCAAAAATACATTTACTCCATCTCAACAGCTCTAAAAGCCTAAACTCATTCTAGCATCTACTGTAAATCTGAAGTCCAAAACTTCACCTCATTACTGTCTATGTCAGATACAGGTAAGCGTTAAGATAGAATTTATCCTGAGGCACTATTTTTCTCCAGTTGTGAATCTCTAACATTAGACATATTATGTATTTCCAAAGTCCAGTGGTGGGATAGGGCTAAGACAGACGTTTCCATCCTAAAGGGGAGAAGTAGGAAAGAAGGAAAGGGTGACAAGTTCAATCAAGTAAGTCCAAAACCTAGCAGGGCAAATTTCGTTACATTTTACAGCTTGAGAATAATCTTATTGGGTCTGAAGCTCTGTCTTCCATGCTCACTGGGGTGTCAGTGTCACCCCATTGTTCTGTGGAGTGGCCTCACTGCCTTCTCAGCTTTCTGTGAGGCCCATGTGGCCTGCTGAAACCAAGAGTCAAGCAACCTTGCTCCGTGGGTCTGTGGCAGGAGCAGTAGCCCTGATGATTTCTGAGTCATTTCCAGATCAATTCTTTCCTTTTCTTGAGGTTCAAGTTTGCATCTGGATAGACCCATGGTTTTAACCATTGAGTCCCATAAATCCCGCAGACTTCCACTATTCTGCCCCCATTCTCACCCCCTTAAGTTCAAACTGGTAGAATTTCTGCTAGTATAAGCTATAATCTACCTAGCAGTAGTCCAGCTACATATTTGATCTTCTGTTCAGAACACAGTCTCTTTCTTTCTCTCTCTCTCTTTCTCTTTTTCCATTATGGACAGGTTCTGAGAATTTTTGATGTCTTTAAATGTGCTTTTGTGTTTCGTTAAGGATTCCTTCTTCAGTTCCTCTGTCTCATCTTGCATTTATTCAGGAGAACGCCAGCCTCACATTCAACATTATGCTTACAGATCTCCTTGGTATTATCCCATATCATTGCTCATCCTAACTTCCCCAAACCACAACACAATCCAGTCAAATTCATGATACTTTCTTGCAAATTTTTGTTTTTCTCGAGTTTCAAATAACTTCCTCTGCATTTCCTCACAGAAATAACCTTTAATGTCCATATTTTTCATGAACATTTTATTTATTAGTTATTATTCTTTAAGATGGAGCTTCTCTCTAGTTCTCTTCTTTTCTTTTTAAGCCTCATGAGACTCACCTGCCAAAAGTCTCTTTCTAGCAATGTGCATGTTTTCAGCATGTACCCCAAAACTCCTCCTGCTCTACACTCTATTCAATATTAAAGCCACGTCCACATTTTCGTATAGTCACTAGAGCAGTGCCTCACTGTTTTATACCAACATCTGTATTTCTTTGTTTGAGTCACCATAATAAAATAACACAGGCTGGGTGGCTTGAATGAGAAAAACTTCTTTTCTCATGCTTCTGGAACCTGCAAGTCTGAGATCATAGTGCATTCCAGCAGGCTTTGATTTTTAGGAGGAAGGCTCTTCTCTATTCCTTGATTGCAGACAGCTGCCTTCTCAGTGTGTCCATGTGTCCTTTCCACTGTGTGTGCAGGTAGAGACAGCCAGACAGCAAGCTCTCTGCAGTCTCACCTAAAGACTCTTAATCTCATCCGCCAGCAGCCATGCCAATATGACTTCATTTAACCTTAATCATTTCCTTAGAGGCCTGATCTCCAAATTCAGTCACACTGAGAACCAGGACTTCAATGGATGAATTTGGAGGAAACTCCAACACTTAATCTAAACTTCACATTTTAGAATGTGAGCAAAATATGTTTCTTAATACATGAATTAATGTAATCAAAAGCTATAAGAATAGAGAAAATAGTCAATATATTTTTATATGTATTTAGTCTTTTTCTTAATGTTTTGCAAATGTTCTTCTCATTTACTGTTATTTTTAACCATACACATCATAAAATATGTGTTAAGATGGATTTGTGAAAAACGTTATATACTCACGTTCTTTTTGGAACTCTAAATGGAGTCATTCTATAATTCAAAAATGGACTTGAGATCTCAAGAAACTGTTCAGGCTTCTTTATTACTGCAACTAAAAATAATAGTTAGGAAGTGTAATATATATGTCTTTTCATCTTTCATGCTTGTATGCAGAAGTTAACATTTATCCCAGAACTGATTAGATTACTATTTGCACAACATATATCAATAAAGGCAAAGAGATAAATAAAGGTGCAGAGATACCTAAGGATTTTTACTGAAAGAGTTGATCTTATATTTCCTTTGTCCATACCTCAGTTGCTTGCCAGAAAGCAACATGAAACAAATGGGGAAAGGAGTCAAGGAAGCCTTGCAAAACATTCCTTGGCATTTGCTGCTACTTCAAGTACAGAAATGATTTTCTAGAAAGACTTTTACTAAAACTATGTGTTCCTTTAATTAACTTGTAACACACGGGTCCCCAACCTCTGGTAGGTGGTGAGTAGTATGTGGTGTGGGTGGAAAGCAATGACCTAAGCTTCATCTATTCATGGCTGCTCCCCACTGCTCACATCACTGCCTGAGCTCTGCCTGCTGTCAGCCAGGGCATTAGAATCTCATGAAAGCACACACCCTACTGTGAACTGTACAGGTAGGTTGTCTAGGTTTTGTGCATCCTATCACAATCTAATATAATAATAATGGGAATAAAGTGCACCATATAATAATAGAAATAAAGTGCACAATACATGTAATGCACTTGAATCATCCCAAAACCTCACCCATGGTTGATAGAAAAACTGTCTTCTACAAAACTAGCCCCTGGTGCCAAAAAGGTTGGGGACTGCTGCTCTACAACACAACTGCTTAGAAATGAATAGCAAATGTAGTGAAAGAACAGAAAATGTAACAAAGTAAAGGCCAGGAGTAAAGAAACAGAAGCAGGAGTTCAAAAGAGGATCTGCCATACTTCTAAATCTAAAGCTGGTCTACAACTAGGAAATTCTCAACAGGAAAAGGACACAGACTGTGAGTGACCATGGTGAACACTGAAACTAAACATGAGATATTGAGTAGGAAAAGAAGTGAGGTTATGGCACAGTATACACAAATGTTCTCTAATCCTTTGGTAATAGCCTCTCAAATGACCTTCCTCTCATTTTTGTTAATTTTTACATTAAATATTAAACTCAGTGGAGAGAAGAAAAACACGTATATGATGAGCCCCTAGGGTAAGGCACTACCCTCATGGAATCCACCAATCATGAGATAATCATCCCTAGTTTACAAAAGAGTGGTACCTCTTCCATTCAAACATTGTGCTTGAGGAAAAAAAAGAGTAAGAATGAAGGCTCCTAGAGGATAAAAAGTTGAAGGAGTGAAGACATTGGCTGTGAGGATTTAAAAATGAATTGCAAAAATAAGAACAAGGTAAGGAGACTCCCCTCCATGCTCCTAGCCCATGGGAATCTATTTATTTCTGAGAATAGCCACCATTCATTAAGTGGCTATATGACAGTTCTAACACAGGTGCCACTTCAGGGTAGAAGTTCTATTCGGATTGGAGTTCTAATTATAAATCAATAATTTAAAGCTTATGTTCTACATGATACTTGATAGTGATTTCCACATTAGAAATCCACTCCAGTGACTTAATATGTGCTGTTAATTTCCATATTATTTACTGCAAGCTATCACATGATCACACTAATTATTTATGACAAACACTCACACTAATTTTAATTACACTTTTCCATCATCACACTAATAATAACCATCCAGTGCTCACTTTGGCGGCACATATACCATAATAATAACCAGCCATCACTGAAAGAATAGCCTGGATCTGTCTGCTCAATTTACACATGAACCAAACTGCTCTGCTTCTGAGATATGAACAATTAATACTCTGAAGATACAAAACCTGGATGTAAAACTCAAATAGGTTTTTAGGTGCAATGGTTAAATGTATGTACCCTGACATACATTTTTCACAGCGAAAGAAACTATTCACCCTTTAAATAGACAATTGTTCATTATAAAGATTTTAAGACCATGCAAACCATACCTCGAGGTTCATCTGTTATAACAGTTTCTTTTTTGTAACGAATGAGTTTCCAGGGAGGTAACAGAGGCGGTTTCGGTGGTGCTACAAGAGGACAAGACCTACTCCTTGTCACCAGCACAGGATGGCTATAGATATGGGAAAGTCCGTATTCTCTAACCTTTTCAGCAGAGTCTGCCTAAAAAATGGAAAGAAGACTCACAAGGATTCCTGCAATTATCTCCATGTTTAAAATAATAGCTTTGTCAATCTGAAAGTACTGTCACTACTAAAATAGTAATAAAAAAAAACACCCGCATTTCTATCTTCCTTGATAGAAGCACTATTTCTCTTAGTGTATCTTCCCATTTTAATTTTTCTAGGGCGTATTTCCTTATTTGAAAGATGAGGGAGCAGAACTCAAAGACATTTTTTAGTTCTAAAATCAAAAGATTCTATGAGATTGCAAAAAAAAACAGCACATCAGTTTTAGTCCAAAAGTAATCAGCATTATTTTTACAGGTTAAAGTTTAATACTAGTGTTTATTATGTAAAGTTTTTTTTTTTAAATCACATGATGTTTTTAAAAAAAGTATTTTAAGTGGATTCAGGTCAAGAGATGGCAACTGGTAGTTTTATCTACAAATTGGGCTCTACCCTTCTAATAATACCTTCCTCCACAGGAAATTCCTCTGATTACACATGACAACGGAGACATTCACCCAAGTGCAGGGAGTAAAGTAGTTACCCAGGTAGATACTCTTCACATTTAAGTGTTCAGATCTCCTGATCCCTCTACTTCAGAAAAATATCTAAGCAGAGTTTTAGTTATTAATTACTGGCTAAATTATGTCCTAAGAAAATTTACAAAGTAAGTGGAAGCTAAAACTGTATATATTATAGCCTAATTCTGACTTACAATTTGGCTTAACATTTAAAGTAAAATAAAGTGAAATATTAGCTACATTAAAGTCAGTAACTTTCTTCCTCATGATACTGCATCACTGATTCCCATGCAATAGCAACACTTGAGACTGGAAATGTATAAAATATGTATTTAAGTTAGGACCTGAAACCCGCCCACTAGCCTATTGCAAATTATTACTTCAACTGGAAACTGCCGTCATCTCAGGCTTCTGTTTCTGTATAGCTTAATCTGTACTTCTCAAGGCACAAAATAGGTGGGAACATGAATGAGGTAGGGTGGTTCCTCCAGAGGCTAGGGAGACCACTGTAGGAAGGAGTTGGTACACTAAGGAGCCCAGCCAAGCCATTCGTAAGTGCTGTAAAGAGTCAAAGGGAAAAATGATTGAATGGTTTTAAAAAATAGCTGTTACGGTTTGTATATAGGTGGCCCCCAAAAGCCTCATGTATCATGGAAGCAGCTGAATCTAGCATTTGTGATTGATTCATTGCCAAGTGCTGGGTTTAGTGCTGGGATTAGCGCTGGGATTAGCGCCAGGATTATCAGTGTGAGTGCTGCAGGTATCCAGGGGTGGAGCCTGCAAACTACATAAGGGAGGGAAGAAGACATGTTTCGGGTCTCTTTTGCTGCTCTTCTGCTCTGTTTT
>RJWT010017268.1:0-19429 GCA_004365215.1 Cuniculus paca | reverse complement strand
AAGGGGAGGAGGTGTCTCCAGGGTGAAGGCAATGCCCATTGTTAATCTATTATTTTGCTTGAAGCCCTGTATTTTTCTTATGTTTATCTGTAGCTTGGTTTTATTATTTAGTTATGTTTGATTTTAGTATATTTGATGACATGGGCAGTATTGCAAAAATAACAAAATGGATTATAGCAGCCATTATTGACTTCCTATTATCTTGTTCCAAAGCCTTTATTGCTACTTGTTTTCTTTAGATTGATTTTATTCTATTTTGCTTTGCTTGATTTTGTTATGTGTGATGGTATAAGCAGCTATTTTGAAGATAAGATGCATCATGATAGCCTCTGTTGTATTCCTACAGTCTTGTTTGAAGTCCTATATTGCTTTCACTGTTTTCTTTTGATTGGTTTTATTCTATGCTGTTTTATTTGATTGTATTATTCCTGAGGGTATGGGAAATTATTTTGAAGATAACAAGAGGCATTATGGTAGTCATTATTGATTACCTTTCATCTTGTTTTGAAGTCTTGTATTATGTTTACTGTTTTGTTTTGATAGAGTATTCCATTTTGTTTGTTTTATTATGTCTGATGATATAAACAACTACTTTGAAGATAAGAAGACGCATTATGGTAGCCACCGTGGTATTTCAACTGCCTTGTTTTGAAGTCCTGTATTGCTTCCATTGTTTTGTTTTGATTGGTTTTATTCTGTTCTGTTGTGTTTGATTTTAATATGCCTGATGGTATGGGAAGTTACTTTGAAGATAGCATGGTAACCACTGTTGGTTTATTTTTATTTTGGTTTGAAGTCTTGTATCACATTCTTTGTTTTGTTTTAATTGAATATTGTTTTATTTTGTATTTGTTTTATTCTCATCAAAATTAAAAAAAAGTCAGATTTTGAACTCCTATAGGAAAAGACTTGCTATTCTAAACAACAAGATATCTCCTTAAAATATAAGTAGAATTTTGTGAGTTCAAAGTTTGATAAGAATAAAACATGTGTATTGGTCAGCTTTCCCATTGGTGGGACAAAATAGCTAACCATCACATTTTAAAAGAAGGATTCATATTTTGCTTGTGTTTTCAGGTGATTCAGTCCATGTTCATCTGGGTCTGAGGAAGAATAGCATTGTGAGTGGGAATGATGGAGCAAAGCTGCTTGATTCATGGCAGCAGGGAAGCAGAGCAGGGAACAGTGCCAGAGAGGAAAATGTGAGGGAGCAGACAGGGACCCCAAGGTCACATCTTCATGACTCACCCAGTTCCATTCAGGACTGTGCTTTTCTAATATCCTGGGAAGCTCCCAAAGCAGTCAAGTTGACAATTAAGCCTAATCATCACATTCTTTCCTTGTCAACTTGACATCCAAACACAGCCACTTAAGTAATTCTTAATCTCCAAATATGGACAATAACAACTACATAATTCTCCCTAACATGGTGCAATTACCCTGTGCACAACCAAAAATGCCATAATTCTTTCCAAATGTTTCAACATTTCTAGTTTTTCTCAAAAGTTCCAGTAAAAGTTTCCTCTGAAACTCAAGGCAAACTCTTAGCTCTGAAGATACTGAAAAAGCAAGTGATTTATTCCCAATATAATATGGCAATATAGTATGTAGAAATGGGGGGATAGAAAATAACAAGACCAAAGAAAGACTGCTCCATATTTGACATCCAAGGCACAAAGTAGTAGGTGGCAGTTTGAGAGGGCTTGGTCAGCCCCATCCTTATGGCCTTGTTAGTTTCAGCCTAAGAGACCTTTCTGTTGCCTTGGCTTCACTCTCAGCCTGAGGCTTTCTTGGCCTGTGTTTCATGTTTGTGACATTTCCAACTTCCTGGGGTTTCCATGGTACTTTTTGTTTCATTCTCTCTGTTTCATGAACTGCCATCTCAGAAAGTCTTTGTCTGTCCTCTCAGTCCTGCCTTTGAAACCTGAAACTACAACTCTTACATTATGCATGTTGGTAAAACCAGCATCACATGTACAATGTCAAGGTCTTCTTTCTATGGGAGTGGTAGCCAGATTCCTTGGACCATGGCTGCAGGGGAATCTGAATACTTAGATGGCTGAACACAGTTCATTGAGTTCTGGGAAGCCCATCTCCAGTTCCCCAGGTTACCCGTCTCATGCAGGTTGCCCATGTTCACTCTTCTCTAATGAAAGTTTTATACTTTTGCAACCTTGAGCCTGAAATGGGTGGGCATCTTTATTTTTTATTCTTTATAATGGGTAGTCCCTGCTCAAAGTTTCTTTTTAATGTAAAAAAGCAATGATAGTTTCTTTGTAATGATGATAATCTCTTCAGTAACCACATTTGCTGTAGTCACAATTTTACATCCCTTCTGGGCCCAAATTTAAAAATTTTAAATTTCTTTTGCTCTGACCTTTGTCCCCTAAATCTAGCTAAAAGTATTCAGCAGGTCCCATTTCAAAAGCTAAACACTGGGCTATCTTGACATTTCCTGTACCAGATTAACTAGTCTAACACCCTTAAACTCAAGCTCTTGCAAAATTTCAGAACAGGAGGAAAACACAGACTCTTTTTTATGTTACATGTAAAATACATAGTTTGTACTTCACTTCCCAAAGAGTCCTTACTCCCAGCTGAAATTCTTCTGTTCTTGGCCTTTACTGTCTGCATTTCTATCAGCATTTTTGTCTTATAAGTTCCAATCAAAATCACCCATCAGGCTCTACTAAAAGCCTTCTGGGGCTTTTCTTACCCACTTCTTCAAAGTTTTGTAAGTTATCCCTCAAACCAAACCCAAGGGTGTCTCAAACACATGATCAGGCACTGTCACAGGGGCAACACTACTCCAGTTACCAATTTTCTGTATTAGTCAATTTTTCTACTGCTGAAACCAAATATCTGACACCCATGATGTAAGGTGGAAACATTTATTCTTTGCTTACATTTTCAGGTGAATCAATCCACAGTTGGCTGACTCTAAGACAGGAACATCATTGTGGATGGACAAAGCAGAGCAAAAATGTTTAGTCATGGTGGTTAGTGGGAAGCAAAGCAACAGAGCAGTGCAAGACAGGAAGCTCAAGAGACCAGATCTGTACCTCAAGCTTATGCTTGGATGCCTCGCCCAGGCACACCCAGAAGTGTGTTTCACTAATCATCTGAATGAACAGGTAAGCCCAAGCAAATCAAACTGACAATAATTAAGGTTATCCCCCACAATATTTTCCTACACATTTTATATTTACTGTTACCCTTCCCCTCTGATTGCCATATGGCAAAACAGCTAAGTTTCTAAAGTCTTTGAATTGTAACTTGTGTTGATTGTGCTAATCATTTATACCTATGCCTACTCCAGTTTAGACACCAAAACTCATCCCCACACTTATACTTGTGATGCCACTAAAATTGTCCTGTTCTTTATTTATCTGTAGAAAGAAAACATGGAGAATTTTAACTGTCAAACAGGTTTATCTTTCTGATAAACTGGATCCTTATTTACTTTTCTTGTTACTGAGACAAAGTACCCAACACCCACAAGTTAAGGGAAGAAAGGTTTACTTAACTCACAGTTTGTAGAGGTTTTAGTTCATAGTTGGTTAGCTCCAACGCAGGGTGGCACTTGGCAGAGACAAGCAGCAGCAGCAGCAGCAGCAGCAACAACAACAATAAGCAACAATTAAAACCTCCTTTCTCTTCATTATATCTCATATAGATGACCCACACTTAGAGTAATAGCACTCATATCCTTAATCCTAGTATCACATCCTTGATCCCAGCATCACAAATACTAGATTAAGTCACCTCTGAAAAGCTCCACCAATGACTGCATTAGGCTTTGATGGGGCATCTAGCAACAAGCCATAACAAGGTAATACTTTAGTGAGTAAATTTAATAGTAATAGCTTAGTTTTTTTATAAGTATTTCATCTTTTGTTTTGGAATAAAATGTCTTATTTCTTATATAAAAAGAGCAAGGTTTAGCAAGACACATATCTTTGTTTTTTTCAGAATTTTGACAGTTGTCACAAATAATATTCTGTACTGTATGAATTTATTTTACTAGATGAATCCCTGTCCTTAGGAAGCTGGACTGAAGCAGGCTTACCTCTGTACAGAATGATACTATGCACTTAAGATGAACTGTAAGGCCAACTTATTCTCCCTGTTTTTCTTTTCCTCACTTCACCTCTTCCCTTTTCTCTTTCTCTACTTTATTTTTTGTCTCAGAATTTCTTTCATTTAACACCTTTCAAAGTAAAATTTATATTTTATTTTAAGCATATCATACTCCATTGTTATCTAATTTTAATGTATGTAACTATGCTGCTATTCATAAAATATCACAAAGAATGTATTAAAATATTTTATCACCATTTTAAAGTTATTACTATGTCCCAGAAACTTACACACTTTTTCCTCATTTAATGCAATGAAACCCCTCATGCCAACTGTATTTGAGGAAACAAACATACACAGGTTTAAAACTCAGTAAAAAATGTGATCTAAAGATGGAAATGAAAGTTTCATTTGGTTTAATCCTAATATAGTGGATAGAATAGTCAATTCAACAAAAATTTTTAATCTGGCAAGGTCAGTTCATTGCTAGAGAAACACATACCAAAAAACATATCCAAAACATGAAATAGGTTAGGTGAATGTTTTCCTGAGTAAGTGATATGTAAGCTGGCAAATGAGATCAATAGACATTAGCCAGCAGGGTAAAAGTATAGGCCAGAGTTAAAGTCAAAGATAGTCTTGCTTTGTAGGAAATGAAAGATGTTTAGTATGGCAAGAGTGTATTTTATGGGAGTATGATTATGAAGATCTTTGAGACATCCATAAGCATTCTTATATGCCCAAAATAATGAAGTACTGTAAGACTTGAACCATAGAGAACAGCATGATTAAATGTGTTGTTTTGAAGTATTAGTAGGATGATACTGGGAAGAATGGTAGAGGGAAAAGATTGGAGACAAGACAATCAGAAGAATGTTTCATGAATTGAGATGAGAGAAGAAGGTGGGTGAATTTGATTAATACTACATTAATGGTGAAGACAAATGGAAAAACTTACGTGACCTTGAAGAGTGAGATACAGGCCTGGAGTCCTACTCTAAGGGACAGTAAGGTCTGGTTTTTAAGTATGTGCACACTGGGAATAGGATTAAAGTCCTTCTCTACAATAATCATCTATGTGGTCTTGGTGGCATCGTTTTACTGGCATATGCATCTATTTCTTTTCTATAAAATACCTTGAGGCAGGAATCCTAAACTGGCACATATAAAGCATTTTAAAATATACCTAATTGTAGCAAGTTCTTATTATATTTTAGCTATCTTTTTTGCATTACAATCTAGCCCTTTTAGTAGATCCATTCATAAACCAAACTTATACTCTGTGCCCACTTTCTCCCAGTGGGTTCATTCACTCTTTGAACTTCAGTTTTCTTATCTGCAAAATGATTGCCTTAGAGAAGTTCCCTGAGTTACTTCTACCTGAAATTGGTTGGACTAATATTCATTAGCACTGGGACTACTGTGCTTATTAAGTTGCAGTTAAGGGAAAAGTGACTCCTTTCAGTAACCAGGCCTCTGTATGTCATTTGTCAATCCTTTTCAGTAGCAGAAAGCAGGGAACAGGAATGTAATTGAGTCCACAACTCTGAGTGACTTCCTATTAAACTGCAGAACAGGTGAATTTACTCCAGAGCATTTAATGACTTAGCAGAAATGTGCCACAAGGATAACAAAGTTTACCTTGGTAGCATAAGTTTACATACTCCAATGCTATTAAGATTCTTTGAACAAAGTAATGCAAGAGGCGGGTAGAATGTGAGTAAGGTAAGGAGTCACTGCATTGGTTCCTGAGTCTCACAGGAGGAATCAAAGGCAGTTCTCCTACTGCTCAGGATTATTGTTGCAGGCAGACAGGTAGAGATGAGAACTTTCAAGAGTTTAAGGTCTTAAATGGATTTGCTGGTGAGTTGAATAATTCCAGCCACAGCTGCATGCTCTCCAGAGGTTGAAAAAAAGGGACAATTTAAATGTAAAACATTTACAACAAGAATATAACACTAGTTCTCATTTGCTTAGCACCCACTCTGTGCCATATTTTGATGCTTCACATTTTTTGTAGATTTTTTTTCAACACTGCAAGTTAAAAGTATCATGCCTAGCTTTCAGATGAGCAAAGTAAGTTTCTAAGAGTTTATGTAATTTATCAAGCCTACGTATAGATTATGATGGAACTATGACTCACAATCAAGATGACCTGTCTTCAGTGCGCTGTTTTTTCATTACTGTGCACTGTGTTTAAATAATCAATTGTTTTAATGAACCATTTTACTGATAATGAGAATAATGCAAGATTATTTGAAGGAAAGATACAAAGTATATTTTTGAAAAGCATATTGCTAGTCATTTCAAAATTTTGATTTAACTACTGATAATATTTAAAGGCATTTCTTTCTAGGTCACATTCTCTCTTTCCAACATTACGTCCCACATATTTACTTTTTAAATAGAATTATTTATGGGGGAGAAAATTAGTAATGAGGTGAGAGTGAAGTAAAAAATAAATACACATGCAAGCTGTTTTACTTATTGCTTCAGAAACACAATGAAAAAAGATGCAGTTCACAGTGTTCTCAGTATATACATGCTTGAAGCAATTAATCTATTGAAGTAAAAGGAAGATTATCTTAGTTGAAATTTGGGCACAATTCATGTGTATCTGGGGGAAGTGGAGGGAGGTGAAACTAGTAGGTTAGGGTGGAATGGTAATGAATTCTATGGGAAGAATTACAGCAGCTCAGTAAAGAGTGAGCTCTGACCTCATTTTGGTTACTTTTCTCTCATTGCTGAGAGAAAATGCCTGGTGCCCAAAATGAAAGAAGGAAAGGTTTATTTAGCTTACAGGGTTTTTTTGGTTTCAGTTCATACTCACCTGGCTCTGAGAAGGGTGGCATGGCACAGGGGCAGCTGTTCATGTTGGTGGCAGGTATCAAAGGTGACAAGAGTATCAAAGGGCAAAAGAGGGATACAAAGGATTAGAACCAAAGCAAGTCCAAAATCTAGCAGGGCAAACACTAAGTCCTGTAGCTCCATGTGGAACATCCAACGCAAGTTGTGGCAAATTGTGAGCTACAAAAGCTTGAGTGACTCTGCTCCTAGGGCACTTCTGGTGGTTGTAGCTCCCATGGCTTCTCTCTTGGGTTGACTTTGCTCCCTCTTTGTAGGTTACCACAGATGATCCACACTTCTGGTTTTTCCAAACTTCTGAGTTCTTCATTGCACCTTTGGCTTCACACTCTCAGCTTCACACCTTGCCCACTCAGAGGTACACTGCCTGGCCTCCTATGCCTTCTGAAAGCAGAATGAAAGCCTTTTAAACCTCAGAACTCTTGCATTCTTCATGTACCAAAAACCAGCACCACATGGATGATGCCAGGTCTGCTGTCAGTTAGAGCAGTGGCCAGGCACTTCCCTCTCTTTGCTGTAGGGGTTGAGTGCCTGGATTGCTGAGCACTCTAAACCTAATTGCAAGGAACAAATTTTCTATGCCACCACCATTCTGGAATGTAGTGCAGCCATCACCATTTTGGAACACCACATGGCCTGCACTGACATTCTGGAACATGGTGCTCTGAAGCTTTCTCTTCAGAACAAAGGTTTTCACTTTTGCGGTTTTGAGGCTGCAAAGGATGGGGACCCACTGCTTCCTGGAATTTCCCCAGGCCATCTTTTCAATTCTTTAGTTTCTTCTCAGCAAGTAGATCTCAGTTCTATCTTTACAGTTCACAGCTTTACTGTAGCTTCCTTTTTATCCAAACTCGCAACATTTTAAATCATCCTGCTGGGCTCTTTGCTCTTGATTTGCAACATAAATGTGGCTAAAAGCCCTAAACAATAGTCATGCCACAACCTCAACATTTAACTGCCTTGAAATTTCTTTTGCCAGATTAATTAATTCACTGCCCTTAGTCTCAGTCTCAGGCAAAGTCTATGTACAGGAGAAAAATGCAGACAAACTTTCCGCCAGGCTATAACACACATCTTCTGGTGTCTGACAACCAATGCAGTCCTTCTTCCCAGCAAAAGCTTCCCAAGCCCAGTCTTTACCAACAGGCTTTCTATCAGCCTTCTGGTCTCCTGAGCTCTCAGAAGAATCTCCCAGACAGAACAGTTTGAGGCACTCCAGCTCTATGCATTCAGGTGCCATCTCTGAACCTTTCCAAGATCTTCGCACAAGTCATTCCCAAAGGCTGTTGAATTACATCATCAGGTATAGTCACAGCAATAACCCCACTCCACTGTTACCAAACGGTCTTGGTTACTTTTTTTTCATTGTTGAGACAAAATACCTGATGCCCAAAATGAAAGAAGGAAAGGTTTATTAGTTCACAGTTAGTGGAGATTTCAGTCCATAATCAACTGGCTTCAAGGCAAAGTGGCACATGGCAGAAGGCAACAGTTCATGGTGGCAGAAAACAGCACAAACAACAAGAGAAAAAGGGGAGGAGTCCAGAAAGAAGACTCTTTTTTGTCCATTATATTACATTATATTATATTATATTATATTATATTATATTATATTAATTTATATTTTTGCAGCACCGGGAATTGAACTGATGACCTTGCACTTGCCAGGTAGGTGCTTAGGCCACTGAGCTAGATTCCCAGCCTGCTTTGTATTATATTTAGGCCATACCCACTTGGGTGTAGCACTCACACCCATAGTCCCAGCATTGGACCCTTAGTCATTCATAAACTTTAGAAACCATAACATTCTTCCCCTTGTCCCCCAAAGACTCATGCACATCCTTTATGAAAAGATGTTTAGCCCATCTCCAAGAGTTGCCAAAGTCTAATAGTTTCAGCATTATTGAAAGGTCCAAGTCCAAAGTCTCCTCTGAGATTTAAGGCAAACTCTTAGTTGCAAGCCCCTGTACAAATGAAAAGATAATTAAACACTTCCAACGTTCAATGGCTAAAGATAAAAATTTCAATTGCATGAAGTACAAACAGGGAGATACAAAGAATTCAATCCACTGTCTGAAGTTCACTGCAGTATACTGTGCAAGTCTGTACCAGAAGGTCAATGGGTCTGTGATGGAAGGCTGAAGAATCTATGCTAGAAATCTGAAGGATCCAAGGCAGAACCAAAAGAGTCTGTACTAGAAGCCAGGAGATGATGTCCAAGCCAAAGGTAAACACTGGAGCTCCTCTGAAGTGTGAAATCTCATCTGTCCTTCCTTCTTCCCTTTTATATCAGCCAGGAGATGAGCCACCCAAAGGTGGGTCTTCTATACCCTAAGGTGTAGAATTGCTAAGCTGATTTAGTTAAGCCTCTAAATGTCTCAAATTGACACAACCACTACAGACCTCTACCAATGAAAGTTTTTTCTTGATCTTAGCAAAGTTGTAATCCTATTATATTTACAAATTTGTTCTTTTCAATGGACTTTATAATGTAATCATTGTCTATGTTCACATACACTTTTTTGAATGTAAATTTTAATAGATGTATAGTGGCTTATGAAAATACGTAACAAATAATATTGGAACCAGTCTGGATTTAGCAAAACAAAATAGTTCTGAATGAAAATGTTTTTCAAAATCCTATGTGTTGATACTAGAGCTTTAGACTGTCTTCAGTTTTTTCTTATTATAAACAACATGCACAGCCTTACTGTATCCATTAGGGTTCCCTAGAGAAACAGATTTTAATATACTATAAATATAATAGATGAAGGATTTACAAAGTGGCCTTATAGAGGCCACCTATTGAATCAGCAGTAGAGGAGCACAAAATGGCTGGATGACAACAAAATGGCCATCTAAGGCTTGAAATAAGGTCCAGTGAGAGGCGAAGGAGGGGAGGTCACTACAGAGGGTGGTACAAGTCTGCTTGGAAAGTCAAATATCTGCATTAGAAGGCTGAAGAGATTGTACTGGTGGCTTAAGGAAACTGGAAACCAATATCCCAGGCAATGGTAAAGACCAGAGCTCCTCTGAAGAAGCAAAAGCCAGACTTCCTTCTTCTTTCCCTTTTTGTTCTTCCAGGTTACAGGTGTCAGCCATATCTTGGCTGGGTCTTCCCTCCCTAATTTTGAGCCTATGTACCAGTCATCTATAGACACACCCAGGAATTTACTAGATGTATCTTAATCTATTCAAGTTGACATCACAATTAATTCTCACACTTATGTTTTAAAAACCTTGACATTGAATCTGAGCTCCACCAATCACTAGCTGTGATACTCTGCCTGTTAGCTTTCTGTTACTGTAACAAAATAGTTGAGATAATAAATTTATAAAGAGGAAAGCTTTATTTGACTTACCGTCTTAGAGGTTTTGGTTCCTGGATTCTTTCAGACTTATGGTGAGACAGGGTATCAGAGCAGAGTGTGGGTGTCAGAGCAAAGAGTAGCTTGTCTCATGAGTGAAATTTGAAAAAGAAAAAAAGAGGTAGGAACAAGGTTCTAATATCTCCTTTAAGGGTCACATGTATACATATGCTTGTTATTTTCCCCCTTGACTTTGACCATTATATTTGAGGTTAAAGATTTTTTTATAAAGCAAATTAATTAAGTTCTCCTATTTTCTACTACAGTTTTTCCATTTTCCTCTAGATGTATTCTGAGTTACTCCTTTATTTTCTCAAGACAAGAGATTAAAAAAGATAAAAGTAAGTTGGAAGAGTGATATTTTTCATAGCAAAATGATGCTCCAATTATTTGTTTCTTCCTCATGGGAAACAGAAGAAATTAAAATGAAATAACCTAGCTAAAAGTTGGAGTCAGGAACTACTGATAAGATGAAATAATGAGATTGAGGTGCAGATTATGGAGAAAGCAATCAGAAACTGATGAGCATAGGGGAAGAAAGGATGGCTAAGCTCACTGGTCCCAGGGCCAGGCTAGAATTTACCCACACCTCAACTTGAGGAAAATTCACTAGAGGACATCACTGACAAGCCTTGAAAGACTCATATATGGAAGTCTGCACTTAAACACAATCTGGGGAAGCAGCACAAAAGATTAGTTAATATAGAAGAGAGAAACTGAACCTTTAACAAATGAATGCAGAATGATAAGAAATGACTTTTTCTTGATTAAATATAAGGGTCTTTTTCTCTCTGTCACACTAACATACACATATGTTGATATAAGGATGCTAAAATAGGCAGAAGATAGTAGTAACAGTAATAGGGCAGTAGTAGGGCTTTAAGCAGAAATCTTCATCTACTAAAATCAAAGGGATCATACTTTACAGAAAAAACTTGTGATTATTTTTATCAGCAAACATTGGGAATCACAATTAGGAGTTAGCCTTCAAAATCAGGCTGTTGATAAGAATGTAAAAATGGAGCAGACCCTGTGAAAAAATAAGTGATTCCTCAAAAAAATTAACATGATTATCATATGACTCATCAGTTTCACTTCTGCATATGTTCTAAAAAGAAAGGAAAAGAGGACACAATCAGATTTGTGAGCACCAATGTTCATAACAACATTACTTTCAGTAACCAAAAGATGGAAGCAGTTAAGTGTCTGTGAACAGATGAATTAATAGAATGTGACACATACACCTTACCTTAAAATATTACTTAGTCTTAAAAGACATTCTGATACAAGATACAACATGGATGAAACTTGAGTTTCCCTCATGGATTTACCAAAGGATAATCACAAAAGGGCACATATTGTATGATTTTATCTGTATAAAGTGCCTAAAATATTCAAGTCATACAGTTAGAAAATAGAATGGTGATTGTCAGAGATTGTGAAGAGTTAGAAATAAATAAACAGGAATTCATTTTCAAGCAGATAAAGAATTTCAGTTTGGGAGGAGGAAAAAGTTCTGGAGATGAATGGTGGTAACAGTTATAGAACAATATAAATGTACTTATTGTCACAGAACTGTACAAACTTAAAAATAGCTAAAATAGTAAGTTTAATGCTGTGTTTATTTTTCCACAATAAAACAGATTACACATATTCTAAACTTAGAATAGTCATCATGGTAATATGCACCAGATATATTTGTACTAATTGCTTTATAAAGTCATACCATTTATTAAATTAATTATATAAATTTGGTATTATTGGCTTTATAGTTTATATAGGACTTAATTGTAATTTAGTTTTGGTTTATGCATTTTGAATAACTATTCATAAAGTATAGTTTCATGTTATAATAAAATAATTTAAATGATGAATGTAAATTGACATTTGCAGCTACAAAAATTGATTGAAGATTTAGGATTGGTTAAACTAGAATCACTATTTTATTATTATTATATTTAGTTGTTGATTATATATGTATCTTTGTTGACTACTTCTTGTTTTATTAATTTGTACATAGTTCATCAGTTGTGCTCTTTTAGGCCATCTGATTATGTCATTTGTCTGTAAATTATATTCAGGTGTTCAGTTGAAATGTCTCACACTTGGGATACAATAGTTCTCTGATTATAATCTGATTTTCTGAGAAGTTACAACCCTTCCCAGAATCAGCCAGGTCCCCACTGATGCTGACCAGGCACTGGTTACCCTGATGGTTGTTCATCAGAAGCAGTCCCACCTATGGTGAAACCATCTTGCAAAATATCTCAGGCATGGTGCTTGTTATTGATTTGGTTACAGCAAATTGGTTGTTACAAAAGTCCCCTGCAGGTTACACGGGGAATTCTGATTGAGTAAAAGCATATTTGTTCTCCTAAGTCTGTTCATTCTTTCAAACTTACTGCAAAATCTCAGAAGGTAAACTTGTCTGAGTGGATAGGCCTCTGTGATCACTAAAAACTTTTGGAAGTGCCCTGCTGTTAGCCAATCAGAAGTGATTGAAGTAGTAATTTAGAAGTTATATTTTAGAAAGGTTCAGTAAAAATGTTGTAGTTTTATTTGGTGACTTTATTTTTATTGATGACATTTAGTAATCCCTGAAGTCCAAGAATTATTCTGAGATATGGTAGAAAAAAAATTCAAATCTAGACATTTATTTGGACTATCAATCACAGTTGTGCAGGTGACAACTTTAAATGCCTTCAAGTAAGTTAATAGATATTATTAATGATTAAAATATATGCTCTTCTTTGTCATAGTTATAGTTTGTGTCTAGGAGGCCCCAAGCCTCATGCAGTCATGGCGACAGCTGAAGCTAGCATTTGTGATTGGTTTGTTGTCTAGCAGTGGGATTGGCAGTGTGAGTGCTGCATCTGCCCAAGAGTGGAGCCAGTATACAATATAAGGGAGGGAAGGAGGCATGTTTTGTCTTCTTCCCCTCTTTTTGCCCTGTCTGTTCTTGCCGCTTGCAGCTGCCATGAATGGCTGCCTCTCACCCATCCCACCCTTCCTTGAAGCCAGCTGAGTATGAACTGAAACCTCCAAAAACTTTAAGAAATAAACCTTTCCTTTCTTCATGTTGGGCATCAGGTATTTTGTCTCAACAACAAGAGAAAAGTAACCAAGACAGTCACAATAATTTCCCATTTTTTTCTGGGTTTGAGTCAGTCTGTATTTTGCAACAGTTTAACCTCTGTTATATGATCAACAGCTATAGTGGTAATTGTTGGCAGAAATCAAATAAATACTGAACATCTTCTTTGCACAAAATAAGTATAAAACCAGATTTCTAATGAATCTTTTTAGTAAATCAGAAAGATTGGCAAGACATCATAAAATATATTTAAATCCTTAATGTATTTAAATATTTGTTGAAAGTGAAAGGTGCATTTTATTCCAGTTAAATTTTTCAGCTATACTTAACTATTCTTGGTATTTTGTTTCTTTACCACATTGCATATGTTTTTAATATTGCGCTGGTGGTCAGTGACCACACAAAAAAGAAATATCCCAGTTTTTTAAAAATATGAAATGTTCTAAGAATATTTTATCTCTGCATGCCTTAGTGAGTTGGCCCCATTTTTTGACACCATCTCTTAGCTGAAATCCTGGAAAACATCACTGGGCACATTCTGCTTCATTATAGGCAGGAAAGTAGCACTTTTCTTCCTTTTAGAGCTGAATTCTCCCAGCTATAGACTGAGTAGCAATAGTTCATTTACATTTAATTTCATCATTCTAATGAAGATGGTTATTGATAATGATATTGAATGTGTTACCCACTGGCAAGAAAGGGATAAAAACCCAGGAATTTTTAAAGTTGCATAAATCACACAGGAGAATTAAAAATGGATTAATGCTTTATTACCTACCATGAATTTACCTTTATTAAACTGCAAAAATCCATAGTGATAATGGACGATCTATTTTTAATTAGTACATTCCCTCCCTCTTTCCCCTTTCTTCCCTTTCTTTCTTCTTCTGAAGCTGCTCTTTCTTGTTTCTTTCTTTTTTTATTAAAGCAAATTTATCTGTTTTAAACTATTTATTTGCCTTGATAGAGATAGCAGCACTCCATCATGACACACATGTTGCCCAAATTGGGGGCAACAGCATTTCCTAGCAGGCAACATCAGCTGAATATAACAGTATAAGGAGCATCAGCGTGGCAGTCAGAGGATACAAACTTCTGCCATCAAATACCAGCAAGACCTTGATCGTTGGAAGCCACTGAAGCTGGAAATTGAGCACACATGCAGGGCTATGGCATGCCCAGGGCATGGCCAATCTGAGCACAAAGAGATGCCTCAAAGGGCAAGATAAGACCACAGCTGAGGACATCTGGCTTCAACTCCAATTAACTAAAGACAGTAGCTGCAGGCATTTTACTTCTGTAGTTAATTGCCACCTGGAGATTTTCTCCTGAAATACTTTTCCTAACTTAGCATAATCTGTTACTTGTAAAAGTCCTTGAACCACTCCCAAGGTCTCACCCATCAGTATCCCATCTTCTTTTTCTCAGTGTCCCATCTCCTTTTTTTGAAGACCTAATAAATATGGGCCACCCAGAGACATTCCTTGTCTCAGTCTCCAGAGTCATGAATTCTGTTAGAGGATTTTGACCCTTCTGGGGCCTAAAATCATATCACTTGTCTCATTTATTTAAGCCTTCACCGTACACTTATTTGGGAGATGGGGGACCTTGGTCAGGTCCCTGATACTTGACAATGTCACTACTTTCCTTAAAACTAAATTATACGTAAGATTAAATACCACATCCTATCTGTTATTTGAGTAAGACAAAATACTATAATAAGGGAAGGATAGAGGAAGACAAAAGGTTAGAGATATTACAGATGGGAAATGATCCAAAAGAACTTGAATAAATGAGAGGGAGGGGAAGGAAAAACACATAGAAAAAAATATACCATCATGTATTGAAACCTAATAACTTAAATGAATGTAAACATTGTATGCCATAAAAATAAGATGATTAATGTCAACAAATATGAAAATAGGGAAAAGGGATTTAGAAGAGGAGGAAGGCAGGCAGTAGGAAAGAAGGATGGGATTAAAAAAGAATCAACCTGTACATATGCCCACTACCAAGATAATTGTAAACTGCATATACTACAAACATGTTATAATAATATATGTACATGTGTGTGTGTATATATATATATATACATATATATATGTGCATGTTAATAAAAACACATCAAATTTCACATATTGGACTCTTCAATTTTTCTGAATCTTGCCAAGGATTTGTCCATTTTCTTCAGATTTTTGAAGAACTAACTGTTGCATTGATGATTTTTATATCTGTATTGTATTTATTTCTGCTGTAATCATTATTTCTTTTCTTTTTCTAATTTCATGTTTGGTTTATTCTTGTTTATCTAGTTCCTTGAAATGCAACAGTAGAATATTTCTTGAGATATTTCTGATTTTTTGATACTGTCATTGATTTCTATAAAATACTTAATTAGTACTGATTTTCCTGTATCCCATAGATTTTGATGTACTGTGTCTTCATTTATGTTTGTTCCAAGAAACTTTTAATTTTCCTTATGGGTGTTTATTTGTTTATGTATTCTAACAAGAAAAATAAAACAAAATTTCAAGACAAGATAATAAGAGTGTAATAATGATTACATTGCATATTGTTATCTTCAAATTAGTTAACCAGAGTATAAGATATTGGCATTTAATTGTCCAAATGAATTAAGAGAAATTAGTAGTAACTATCTCAACCATCATATGTATATTTTTTGCTTTTCCTTTCCTTCTTTTCTCCACTCCCTCATTCCACTTTCTCTTTCCTTTAAAGGCTTCTCATTTTACAATATCGTACATTTTGAATCCTATTTAAAGTTTCAGCTTCTTACATGAAGGAGACAATAGTATGTTGGCACATGTAAGTCTGATTTATTTCGCTTGTTAATATGGTTTCTAGTTGCATTCATTTACCTACAAAAGCCTAAAGTTTATTCCTCTTTATGACTGAGTAGTACTCCATTGTATAAAAATATAACATCTTTTTTGTCCATTCTTTGGTTGATGGACTTTTGGTTTGTTTCCAAGGTTGAGCTATTGCAAAGTGTGCTGCTATAAACATGAGTGCACATATATTGCTGTGGTATGATGCTTTTAATTTTTCTGGGAAGATATTCAGAAGGGAAATTGCTAGGTCAAATAGGACCCCCAATCCTAGTTTTTGTGGAAACTTCACACTGATTTCCACAGTTGTTGCACCAGTATACCACTCCCACCAACAGTGGAGAAGGGTTCCTTTTTTCCCACAACCTCTCCAACATTTGTTATTGGTTGATTTCTTGATAGTAGTCATTCTTTCTGAGGCAAAATGAAATCTCAGCGCTGTTTTAATTTGCATTGCTCAAATGACCAGTGACATTGAATATTTTTTCATATATGTATTTGCTGTTTGCATTTCTTCATCTGAGAAGTGTTCACTTATCTCAGATACCCATTTTTGGATTGAGCCTTTAAATTTGGGAGATCTGGTTTTTTTTTTTTTTGGAGTTCTTTGTATGTTCTTGATAGTAATCTTTTGTCTGAGAAACAGCTAGCAAACTTTTTCCCACATTGTGGATTGTCTCTTCACTCCGTTGATGGTTTTTCTTGCTGTGCAAAAGTTTTTTAATTAGAAGAAGTCCCAGTTGTAGATTTTTTGTGATAGTTCCTGTGCAATTAAATTTTATTCATAAAGTCTTTGCCTACACCTATGTCTTCAAGAGGTTTACCTATTCTATCTTCTAGCAGGTCTAATGTTTCTGTTTTAATATTTAGATCTTTGATGCATTTCAAATTTAGTTTAGAGCATGGTGAAAGATGTGGGTCCAATTTTAGTCTTTGGCATGTGCAGAGCAAGTTTTTCCAGTACCATTTATTAAAGAGACTATCTTTCTTCCTGGAAATGTGTTTGGCAACTTTGTCAAAGATAAGGTGGCTTAGTATGTCTGCAATTGCTTGTATATCTTCTAGTCTGTTCCATTGATCTTCAGGTCTTTTTTTTTTTTTTTTGCCAGTACCACACTCCTTTGTTTTTGTTTTTATCACAGTAACTTTATAGTATAATTTCAAGTCAGGGATTGTGATGCCCCCTGTCTCGCCTTTGCTGCCCAGAATTGCCTTTGCTATTCTAGGTCTCTTCTGGTTCCAGATGAATTTTAGGATTGTTTTCTCTAATTCTGTGAGGTATGCAATTGGAATTTTGATTGGAATTGTATTAAATCTGTGAAACAGTTTTGGAAGTATGGCCATTTTCCTATATTGGTTCTTCCTAACCAAGAGTAAGGGATGTCTTTCCATTTTCTAATATCCTCTTCAATCTCCTTTTTAGGAGTACTGCAGTTTGCAATGTAGAGGTCTTTTGCATCGTTCATTAGATGGATCCTAGGTATTTCATTTTTTTGGATGCTATTGTGAAAGGTGTTATTTCTCTGATTTCTCTCTCAGTGAGTGCACAGGAAAACTATTGATTTTTGTATGTTGACATTGTTTCCAGCTTTGCTACTGAGTTTGCTTATTAAATCTACCAATTTTTTAGTGGAGTTTTTGGGGTTTTCTATCATGTCATCATGTTAAGTATCACATCATCTGCAAATAACTTTAACTTCTTCCCTTCCTATATTTATTCCTTTTATTTTTCTCTTGTCTAATTGCTATGGATGAAGTTTCCAGGACTGTGTTGAATAAGAATGGAGACAATGGACATGCTTGTCTTGTTCCTGATTTTAGAGAGAAAGTTTTCAGTTTTTGTCCATTTAGTATGATGGCTGTTGGCTTGTCATAGATGACTTACCTCAGATTGAGATAAAGGTCATCTGTTCTAATTTTCTGTAGGGTTTTTATCATGAATGGGTGTGGGACTTTGTCAAAAGCTTTTTGTGATTCTATTGAGATGATCATATGTTTTTGTTCCTAGGTTTTGTTAATCTGGTATATTACACTTACTGATTTATGCATGTTGAACCATTCCTGCATACCTGGGATGAATACCACTTGGTGATGAAGTATACTCCTGATGATTTGCTGCATTCTGTGTGCCAGTATCTTGTTGAGAATTTTTGCATCTATATTCATTAGGCAAACTGACTTGTAATTCTCTTTCTTAGTTGGGTCCTTCTATGGTTTTAGTATCAGAGTAGTGCTTGCTTCCAGGAATGAATTTGGCAGTATTTCTCCCCTTTCAATTTCATTAAAGAATTTGAGAAATAGTGGTGTTAGGTCTTCTCTAAGTTTCTTGTAGGATTCAGCAGTTTTATGGTTAATACATTGTGTCAACTTGAGAAGTTTAGATGTTTAACTGAGAGACTCAGCAGGGAGCCAGGGTTCTTACTTTGTAAATATCCTCATCCTGTGCAAAGGAGGGCAAGGACATTTTGTGAGTGTTACACCCACCCTGAAGGTTTTGGTGGAGGGGGTGGCCTGTGTACAATTTGAGGGTAGAGAAGAGACTTGCATTTTGCTCTTTTGCTCTGGCTGCTGCCTTGAAGTGTTGCCCCAGTGCATGCCATCCTGCCTTGGAGCCAGCTGATTATGGACCACAACCACCATGAACTGTAAGCTAAATAAACCTTTCCTTGTTTCACTTTAGTGTCAGGTGTTTTGTCCCAGCAACGAGAGAAAAGTAACCAAGACAAGCAGTGAACTGTCAGGACCTGGATGTTTCTTTATTGTTAGGTTTTCAATTATATCTTCAATTTCACTGATTGATATTAGTTTGTTTAGCATTTTTATATCTTCTTCATTCAGATTTGGTAATTCATATTTGTCTAGGAATCTGTCCATTTCTTCTGCATTTTCCATTTTATTCAAATACAAGTTTTCAAGATCGGTATAGATGATCTCCTGGATTTCTTCAGGGTCCATTGTGGCTTCACCCTTTTCATTCCTAATTGCATGGTTTTGACTCCTTTCTTTCTTTTTCATAAGGTTGGATAAGGGTTTGTTAATTTTATTTATCTTACAAAGAGCCAACTCTTTGATTCATTGATTCTTTGTATTTTCTTTTTAGTCTCCAATGCATTAAATTCTGCTCTGATTTTTATAATTTTTTCCCTTGTATGAGCTTTTGATTTGGCCTGCTC